>JAECUM010003400.1:0-94887 GCA_016617855.1 Megalonaias nervosa | reverse complement strand
TATATAAGTTTCTTTGTGCGTTTATCTGTATGCTTGTGTGTAATCTGTGTACGAGCGTGTCTTTGAGTATGCGTATCAGTGTAGGTGCGAATGTGTCCGGATGTGTATTTGCATACGTGTGTGTATGTATATTGCTTTCATTCAAGAAAAGATTAATTTTCAATATGACTTTTCTGAAACTACCTGAAAAGCCGTTGTGAACATTTTGTATCAACTTTGTAGCAAAACAACCCTGTCTAAGAAGGAGATAACAGAAGAAACAGACGGAAGACATCGTGTCCAGATGAAGATAGCTTTATATTTATGACGAGGAAAAGGGTTTCTATAAAATGGATTAATCATACAACATGTTATTTTTAAACATTCTGTCTGATTTCTGATTTAAAGTTTGTCTTTATTCGATATTCTCAGAGACGCGCATCTTCTGTAAACTTAAATCCACCAGTGTTGTTTATTAAAACAAATAGTATTATTTTGTTACGGTTTTGTCCATTTTAGTGCTTCTTTCTTGTTTATACTTAAACACGTCGCTCAGAAATGAAGAGAATTCGCCGAGACAGAAAGACAGACGGAGAGACATAAACGAAGGAAGAATCTTGTCTCTAGTATACAGTAGTGTCATATCAACGTTGCTTCATCTTCCACACTAAAATCAGGGAAAAATGGAGCAGCAACTTTGGCACGAACGGATCATTAAAAAATGAATGCAAAAGTGTCCATAAACAATGCAGTACTCAGCATTGATTTAATTATTACCTGGCACTATAATGCTTTATTACCATCCTACGCAATTATGAATTGATTTAAAATTTGATTTCTAGCCATGTACACACGCCAAATGCAATGTAGCGAATAATGTGGTGCCAGAGAGAGAGAGAGAGAGAGAGAGAGAGAGAGAGAGAGAGAGAGAGAGAGAGAGAGAGAGAATTATTTGTTCCGTAGATATAGGTAGTTATAATGCCCAATTAAATGAGCCATCAATAAGAAGGTGAAGTCCGAAATGAGATTTTACTTGCATTCGATTTCGATCCTCTTATTCGATCCCCCGTACTCCAATATTATCGCCCAATCGAAAGAGTAATTCCTGCTAAGGTCTGAGTTGTCACCACGGTAAAGAGTCTCAGAGCTAGGCTAAAGATAAAACATTAAGAATGCGTTGAACGAGTGTATTAGTGCCGATTACTGGTCGAAGCTGCTGTTGGATGTTCGCTGTCCAGTCAAATAGCCATCCTCTCTTCAATATAAGACCCTTATTCCGTGTGTCATTATGTCACTACGTTAATGTCAGAGAAATAGGACCACGTAATGGTCGGGTTACTTTTAATATGAGGAAACACATATCCAAAATCTATAGTGTTATGGCACGCTATCAACTTTCGCTATGTTATGGTTTTTGTTTCGGGTTTCTTAAATACTTTCCTTAATCCCAATGGAGGCCCAGGGTTTGTTGAGTGGCCCAGAGCACCGGCTTGGCCTAGGGATCTAAGCCGTTTGCCTTTACAGATAACACATACGTCTTACCCTGTCTGCGTGAGTTCGAGTCCCGGCAGACCAACGTGTGTATGTGAGAAAGCTTGCCAGTAACTTACCGTGGGTCGATCGTTCTTCCACTGTTCTTCCTCCACCAAATATACTGACCGCCATGTATAAACTATCAAGTCACCAGAAAGGTTGACTTAACTATCTTTTTTTAAATAATAATTATTATATAGAAATTACGCCTTAATGATGGCTGATTCTTTCCTTATCGACCGCTCCAGTGGCCTAGTGGTTAGAGCGTCCGCCTCGGATGCGGGAGGTCGTGGGTTCGATCCCCGGTCGAGTCATACCAAAGACTTACAAAAATGGTACAAACAGCTGCCTCGCTTGGCGCTCAGCATTAAGAGGTTAGTGTTAGGACTGGTCGGCCTGGTGTCAGGATAATGTGACTGGGTGGGATATCATGCTACATGTCTGCGGCATGATGCCCCAGTGCTAGACATCACTATAAACTGCCACACTGCAGACATCGTAGCGATATGACTGAAAAATTGTTAAAGCTACGTTAAAAATCATAATCACATCACATCACATCTTTCCTTATCATTATTTTATCTATATGGTGACACAAATTGTTTGACTCTCATTGTTTTACATTTGAAATTTTGTTTTGTTTATCGGTTTTAACTTCTGACTCAGGGGAATACTGCTAACCCATATGTTGTAAAAGCCTACGAAAATTTTATTATGCAACGGTGAGATACACTGAAGAAATCCCATGGGAAAATAAATTAAAGAAATATCACAACATCACCATTCAATTTAGATGTACATTTTCCTAACTGTGCCAAGAGATATCACAAGGAGAATACCTAACATCCATCAAGCAAAATTGTATTCAGTTATCTGGCTAAGGAAAAAGGCATAAAGTTAAGATTTATCGCATGTTTTGGATTCCTGGAAGTCTTTCTCGGCGATAATCGTCTGAGAACGTTTTCGCTACAGTGGAGACCTTTCACTGAACATTTTCCCAACTTCTAGTATTAGAAGAAAAGGACAATGACAGTTCGATTATTCCAGAAATGAAAACATGAGTCCAATGACAGCCTGCCTATTCTATGAATCAAAAAGAAGTGGCCAATCATAGTCTGTATATTCCATGAATAAAATGCAAGAAGCCAATGACAGCCTGCCTATCTCATGAATAATATACAAGAGGACTTGACAGTCTGCCTATTCAATGAATAAAAGGCAAGAGGACATTGACAGTCTGCCTATTCAATGAATTAAAAAAAAAACAAGAGGACATCGACAGTCTGCCTATTCCATGAATAAACAACAAGAGGCCAATGACAGCCTGCCTATTCCATGAATAAAAGACAAGAAGACACTGACAGTCTGCCTATTCTATGAATAACAAATGAGAGCCTAATGAAAGTCGGCCTATGCCATGAATAAAAAAAACCCCAAGAGGTCAGTGGCAATCTGCCTATTCCATAAATAAATAAACAAGAGACCAATGACAGTCTGTCTATTCCATGAATAAATAAACAGCAGCCAATGACAGTCTGTATATTCTATTAACAAAAAACCAGAAGCAAATGATAGTCTACCTAATTCCAGGAATAAAGACAAAGGAGCATTACCAGTCTGCGTATTCCAGGAATAAAGACAAAAGAGCATTTCCAGTATGCCTATTCATTGAATGAAAACGAGAGGCCAATACGGTCTGCCTATTCCAGGAATAAAGACAAGAGAACATTACTAGTCAGCTTATCCCATGAATACAAGACAAGATGCCAAGAACAGTCTGCCTATTCCATGAATAAAATACAAGAGGACATTGACAGTTTGCCTATTCCATGAATATAAAAACAAAAGGCCAATGACAGTCTGTCTATTTCATTAACAACAAATATGGGGCCAATGACATTCTGGCTATTCCATGAATACAAAACAAGAGACCAATTACAGTCTGCCTATTCCATGAACAAACACAAGAGGCCAATGACATTCTGCCTATTCCATGAATAAGAGACAAGAGACCAGTGACAGTCAGTCTATTTCATTAACAAAAATAACGGACCAATGACAGTCTGGATATTCCATGAATACAAAACAAGAGACCAATGACATTCTGCCTATTCCATGAATAAAAGACAAGAGGACATTGACAGTCTGCCTATTCAGTGCATAGCAAACAACAGGTCAATGATAGTCTGCCTATCCCATGAATAAAAACCAAGAACATTTTGTAGCTTTTGCAAGGTTAACGAGCATAAGGTTTAATTGTTGGTTCAGTTTCATAAAATTCTTTCTGAATGAGTACAATTATAAGATCTATCTATCGCATCCTGTCCCACCAAAAATGTCAAAATAAGGTAGTGACAACCTTTATCTGCATTAGGATGACTCGGTCATTGCGTCTTCCTTATACAAGACGCCACGACTAGTGAGGATGTTTTGATAATTGTGTACCATGTGTTAAAAAGAGGATCTCAGAGGACCTCCAATTGGTAATGATTTAATACTGAATTATTCAACGAATTTAATAATTTCCAACCTTTGCATGCTTGGCAAAAATTAATCGAGTTTCATAAATTAAAGATTGAATTCAGCATCCATCTTAGATTTGTTCCTCACAAAAGATTTTACTTAGAGTGAAAAGAATCTAGATGGAAATAAGAAAAACTAAATTTGGGCATTTCATTTTTATTTTTGTCTCAGACGCTCTACCTTTCAGTTCTTGCGTGACAAGTAGTCTCAGTTCATAGCGAACACAATTCGATAAATAATAACATTTAAAAGTAAATCTTTTTGTGGACAAACTACAATAAAGGAGCAAATGTCCATCCAATTAACAGAGAAATTGACATGGATAACACTATTGTTTTATTTGATCTCTGGCGTAATGCCTGTGTTATGTCACAAAGTTTATATAGGTCAGATGGAAGAGCTGTGACACCATACACATGATATCAATAAGATTGTTAGCAACATTACCACCGAAAAGTTTGTGGATTCCATGAAGGGCATTCACGGCAGATGCAGCATCAGATATGGCAGAAGAAAAAGCATTCCATTTTTGGGATATTTGTCCGAAGGGATGGTTACTGGGTGCAGAACTAGTACAAAATGAAGGTATTGTTGTGGAAATTATATGTCAGTACCGAACAACATTCATATTGCTCTCATGGGATTGTTATTCCCGGATTTACTGTGTTTAAGACCGGACATTCGTATTATTTGCTTTGGAAGACTGCTGTCATTGGATAAAACTTTTGTCGATTCAGAGACAAGAATTGGTCGACATTCTTTTCGTAAGAGATGTTAATTTATTTACAAGGATTCATTGCTACCATGCTTGTCATAGGGGTGGGATGCAAGATTGATACCCTTTAGTGGCAGTAATGTAAATTGGATTGTCTGCATTACACCAGGCTGCCGAAAGTTTATCTGCATAAATTAGGCATGGTCGTCTCGGATAGCGTGATGAAATTATTCGTGTCTCCTACAGTCTCCATTTAACTATGCAGACGCTTAACAATGTCAAGTGTTTGTTTGGCATCGCGTTTACTGTGATAGTCGCCTATTTGTCCCCAGTGTCCATTCGGCAGCCAATTGAAATGACGGCCGTCAAAATGCTTATAGCAACAGTAAACAAAATGAACACCATAAAGCAGGACAAAAATAAAATCTCAACAGCTATTCAATCTATGAAAATACTGCGCGTGTTTTTCATAGTCATATTTGGACGAATTAAATTCAAAGAAATTGATATTTTAACGTGTTGATGTATAAAAAATAATTAACTGCAAACACTATACGAAATGTTAACCAACTACAGGATAGAAATTAAACTGCCATTTCTACTCAAGTATATCGGGAATTTGAGGTACCTTATTATACTCACTTAAAAGTCCAATTGCAAACAAAGACCGCATGATTATTCAGCCAGCAGATCCGGGTCTATGCTATTCACTATTGTGATTAGTCCTAACAAACAACTGCACTTGGACCCAACTTATAAGCAATGATATACGGTATTCAGACTTGCTCCCATAGAGTGACCGAGTTCACATCAGCGGCTTTCGTTTGTCAAGTAACCTGTGTTGAGATTGTAACTAGTACCGCCAAATGATCTCTTTTGTCTGTCTATTTGACAGCCAGTTTACATTCTGGTTTGTCTGTCTCTCTGTTTTCACAAACAATGCTTTTATTTCCTTCCTTATCAAGTACATTTAAAATACGTATAACGTGAATCTAACCCTCAGCGTTCTAAATAAAAAAATACTTAAATTATCAAAATACGGAGACGGTTAACATAACATTTATTAAAACTGAAGTTATTCAAAACGATTTTGATGTTTATACAAATTTTAAACAATATATTTTATTTTCAAGGCACCAAGCCATCATCACCTCCAGTACTAGTTACACACACACACACACACTCTCTCTCTCTCTCTCTCTCTCTCTCTCTCTCTCTCTCTCTCTCTCTCTCACACACACACACACACACACACACACACACATACGACAGCGGGAGGCCGATTTCAAGCTGCTTGATTTTGCAGCCTATATGATTCTGATACGGACCATTTAATTTTCGCGCTGTTTTACCTCAGGATAATTTTTTTCAACTGATACAATGGATACAATTTGTTCTTTTATTCTTCTAATCAGACCAAGAATATATTCTTCAAGCAACTGTGGTCACCAAAACGTTTTCCATATATATTTTAAGTACCTTGTCTCCCACACCAAACCCTCCCCCGCGCTCCATAAAAGCAAATGAAATGTCCATAACTCCTCTGTCTCTCTTTGCCAACAAAACAAGCATATGTGTGTGTGTGTGTGTGTGTGTGTGTGTGTGTGTGTGTGATTTGGATTTTTAACGTAGCTTTAAAAAATTTTCAGTCATATCACTATGATGTCTGCAGTGTGGCAGTTTATAGTGATGTCAAGCACTGAGACATCATGCCGCAGACATGTGGCATGATGTCCCACCCAGTCACATTATCCTGACACCAGGCCGACCAGTCCTAACACTAACCTCTTAATGCTGAGCGCCAAGCGAGGCAGCTGTTTGCACCATTTTTGTAAGTCTTTGGTTTGACTTGGCCGGGGATCGAACCCACGACCTCCCGCATCCGAGGTGGACGCTTTAACCACTAGGCCATCGGAGCAGTACTGCGTATTTAAAATAAAATATACAACATCAGCAACAATTAGTAAAGGCAGTGATTCGTTTTTGAAACCTGTTGATAGTGCATTGTATGATTCCACGCCGCTGGAATTTGATATTCTTGTAAAAATCGTCATGGATACTCAAAAAGTAATACACACTCTGATACTTCTAAACAGCGATAAAGGCAGCAGATGTGATTCCGGCAGCTTCTCAAATTGATGTGGTTGAAGACCAAAATTCCATACGTGTAACTGAGCCAGTAAAAACTGAATGGATCATTCATCTCTGACAAAGGAATGTTTTTTGAATGTATCGATGAGCTGATAAAATTCAACTCTGCCCACAGAGTGACCGACACTAGAATAGAGGCTATGTCAGTATTTGGATGGATGGAGGTTATCACGAACATTTCATATAAGCGAAATGTTTATCGCATGAGCCAGCTGACCCTATCAGCATCATACAGATTGTCGCATGAGTCAATTGATCCTTTCAGCATCATACAGATTGTTGCATGAGTCAATTGACCCTTTCAGCATCATACAGATTGTCGCAAGAGTCAACTGACCCTTTCAGCATCCCGTTTTATAAGTTATAATTTCTAATGCCATTCTAATCAAGGAAACCATTGATTAAAAGAGTGACTATTTTAAAGGCTATTTAAAGCTTAATTCGATAAAAAGAATCATGGACAATACTCAGCTGAACTCAACTTTATTTACACCCACTTTATTTTTAAACTAATAAATGGGGGCACATACACACATACACTTGACGCTTAAAAATGTATGGAGAATTTGCATTGACGCATGGGGCACATACACATATACAATTCACAGGACAATTTGCTTGTCAGGTCAGGGTCGACGGTACTACCTGTGACTGATGACTCAGAGTGGACAGATACACCTGGCGCCCTCTGTCAAGGCATGAAAAAGAGAGACAGGGTGGCCCAACGCAACTTTCCCTCACTTAAGTCCAACTCATGCGCAAGTCATAACATTTTCCCCCTCCGCTACCCACCAGATACATTCAAGTCCTTTGGCGAGGAGCGCGTGGCAAACGCAGCAGGTCGAGATACACTGGGGGCTGTAACTGCAGACCTGCACACAGGTGACTAAGAGCATAGAATCTTTCTGCATTGGATAGGAGAAACAGTGTCGAGTTCCATTTCTTATTCCACCCCTACTGATCCATTTCCCTATCTCATACCGTTTTCAGACAGCTCCTTAATGTGTGTAATTGGCATACCGATTTTACGAAAAAAAAAGTTCTTTCGTAAACTCTTAGCAATGCTCTGTTCCATGGCTAGAAGGAAAGAGAGAGAAGAGAGGAATTCAGTCTCTCTTAAAGGTAAGGGTGTCACTCATAACGGTGTAGATACGGCTACATCTGGGGAAGTGAGGTACGAGATCGCTGTAAGAAGATAGACGAAGCCTTTCTGATTCTGGGACGAACGAACTGAAAATATAGGCAGCTCAGCGCTATTTATACTGGTCTAGGGATGTTGCTGGCCAAATTTGGTAAAAAGCGCTAGTGCCTATGTGTATCATCCCAAACCAGGAAGCGAATGTGTTCATTACGTCATAATCCGCCTGATCAGCATTTTGTTCGTCTCAGGAAAACAGTTGAATCATAGCTTACTCAGTCAGAAAAGAATGTTAAGAAGTTTTGCCACGAAGTACTGTTTTGCTGACTTAGCATACAATGTATGTTACGGAAGGGGGGGGGGGTTGCACTTGCTTTTAATACAATTTAGAGAAAATTTCAATGTTATTATTTTTACTAAAAAATTCTGTCCTAATACCGATAATGTAAGGTTTCAAAGTATTCCTTTATCCTACCGTTCTGATCAATTTCTACCATACACGGCGTGCGCGTACTATTTTTGATTTCATATTGTGCTCCATGTCCAAAAACGCCTTACATTTTCTAATTCCAAGCATGCCGAGTAAAAGTGCCACATGTCCCAAACGCGTTACTGTTTAATTCCCAGCTGAGGAAGAGTGTTGCTAAACATGGTTTCCTCAGTAATTTCCATTCGAATTTGTCACTCTTCTGGTGACTCTTGAAAACAATAAATTACTGGCCAAAATGAGATATTTATTGGCAATCCTATTTTTATTTAACTATTTATTTAGACTGCAGTTTTCCTTAATAAGACAGTGTATTTTAATAAAATCGACTCATTCTTGCAGCCATTTTCAGCAGTGTCAGAAACAATTCATAGGGACTTCATTTACATTAATTATTTCTAAAACACGTGGTATTTTACTGATTTCGTCTTTGATGAAGACTCCTTAGATGTTGGAATTGAGTATATAGTGCTTTTGTGTAAACAACATCAATAGTAAGTTAATTTAGCCGTATCGTCTTCCACACAATAAGTACACGGTACATGATAATGAAACAAGAGATTTTTGTTATGTACAAGATAACTCAAAGAGTCTAATATCAACACTGATTCTATCAAATCAATATATGTTTGAATTTAAAAGTAATATATGTGACTCAACTTGAACCTAATCTCATAATAACAACAGAAAGCATTATTAAATGCAAGAAAGAAACACATAATAATTACAATGTTCATTACACTCAATACAACGTTGTTTACTTTCTTTTTTAACCTAAAAGCTCATAAACATGCTGTAGGTAAATTATATATATATATATATATATATATATAACATATATATATATATATATATATATACATATATATATATATATATATATATATATATATATATATATATATATATATAATGAACCGGCTCTTAAATGAACGTGCATTTCCAGTGAAGGTCATCGTGTCATTGTCTCCCTCACATGCACTATTCAGGCATGTATACCTCACTTCAAGATTCTCGATATTGGCCATAAATTTGAAACCTCGTAACATACCATATCATATGGTACACGAAATATGTGTTGTTTACCAGTCTAGACCCTACAGCAAGAAAACGGTACGTATCTATATAACGACTGACTGCTCTCTATGAACATTTTAAAACAAAAGTCTGATTGCAGTCTTCTGAATACTGTAATACCAAAGCCTGATTGCCTTTATGAACACTGTAATACAATAAAACTGGTTGCCCTCTGTGAACACTGTAATACAAAAGGCCTGATTGCCCTCTATGAACACTGTAATACCAAAGCCTGATTGCCCTCTATGAACACTGTAATACAATAAGACTGATTGCTCTCTATGAACACTGTAATACCAAAGTCTGATTGCCCTCTATGAACATTGTAATATTAAAGACTGATTGCCCTCTATGAACACTGTAATACCAAAACCTAAATGCCCTCTATGAACACTGTAATGCCAAAGACTGATTGACCTCTATGAACAATGTAATACAATAAGACTGATTGCTCTCTATGAACATTGTAATACACAAATCTGAGTGCCCTCAAATAACGTTGTAAAATGTAAAAACCTGACTACCCGATGTGAACATTGTAAAACAAAAACCTGAACGCATTCTATGAACATTGTAATGCAAAAAGACTGATTGTCCTCTATGAACATTGTAATACACAAATGTGAGTAACCTCAAAGAACGTTGTATTATAAAACCTGACTACCCGATATGAACATTGTAAAACAAAAACCTGAATGCACTCTATGAACATTGAAATGCAAACGCGGTCACCCGTTTAAATGCCGCTTTGTAACAAGCACACTCACACCCACCCACCCACACCCACACCCACACCCCACATATATATATATATATATATATATATATATATATATATATATATATATATATATATATATATATATATATATATATATATATATATATATATATATATATATATAACAAGTTAAATCGCTGGCCTAGGGAGAATGGTGAGTATGACATCTGACACAGGGATAGTGGCGAGTTTGACATCTGATCTAGATATCACACATCAGTAGTAAATGAAAATGGGCTTTTTAGATTTTAAGCCTCCTTTCCCTCTAAAAACGTTTCTATGTCGACTTTCTAGATTTTAGGCCTCCTTTCCCTCTAAAAACGTTTCTATGTTGACATTTTTTAGCGCAGGAAATGTAGATGTTAGTCAGTCTGTACATATGGGAAGCCTCTCCCCTTATACATTGCTAGTCTATACAATACTTGTGCTGCGTCCGGAAAACAGTCTCGATATTTCTGGAGGATGACATAGCAGAAATTATAGGAGAATGACGTAGCAGAAATTATAGAGAACTATCTGGAGAATCACGTGATTGGAACATTCTGGAGAATGACATAGCAGAAATTATAGAGAACTATCTGGAGAATCACGTGATTGGAACATTCTGGAGAACGACATAGCAGAAATTATAGAGAACAATCTGGAGAATCACGTGATTGGATCATTCCAGTAGAGTTTCGCAGCACGATAAAAGGCAGCCAATGTTTCACTCGTAGGCCATTCTGCAGAGATGTGTTCGCCTGGATAAGAAGGTAAGTGGACATTTATTATTCTAGATAGGTCTTTGATGGAGTAGTATATATATATATATATATATATATATATATATATATATATATATATATATATATATAACCAACATATATATATATATATATATATATATATATATATATATATATAGATAGATAGATAGATAGATATAGATTATACACATGTTGGATAACCTTAAAGAACTTCTTCGCCAATGGTCAAATTTTCAACGGTAGCTATTAAAAATTGTTTGTCATCGTGTTTATATAAACAAAATTTAATTTTTCCGCTCACTTTTCGATGACATTCAAATAGCTCTATCATTGCTGTTCTGGTGAGAACATACTTACCGCCTTTTACAAAAACCTTTGACTTATTTAAGTCTATATTAATTTTAGTATACTTTTCCTGGCTGATTGGATCATGAAGATTATCGTATTTGGACATAAGTTCGTCTCGTAATTTTTCAAGATAATCAAAATAACCGGTATTTCCTGATTTGATTAGCGAAAGTTTTATTTTATCAAATTTACTAAAACAAATACCTGAAATTTCATCATTAAATTCAAACTGTAGTGGTTGGCCATTAACCATTAACCGCTTAATTTTGCTATTAATTCCATCAGCTAATGTTAAAGTTTCGAACATTATTTCTGAAGTTTAGACCCAATTACATGCGTAATGTCCAATAGCTAGTGTGTTTATCCCGTCTGTCCAATAGCTAGTGTGTTTATCCCGTCCTCACAGTAACGTTAGTCATCAAAATTACTTAATCCACGTTTTATAATTGTATCTGTTTCAAGTTTGTGATAATTTGTTCTAATAATACTTGTCTTAATAAAACTGACATTATTGTTTAGTGCTGCTATAAAATCATCAAATTTCATACATTTTTTCACATACCCACGAGGAATACCTTTTGCTTTTTTGTCAGTTTATCGTCATCTAAAATTACGGCATACACTTTGCATCGAAGTCCGACAAATTCCTTAATTGGCACAAACATAAATTCGTTCTTAAATTTACCAATAACTTTTTTATTTGTATCATCATGAAATCCACTACTCTCCGGATAGTCTGATAAATCAAATAAGTCACGGTTGTCATAAATATCCTGGTATACATCTTCACATTTTATATTATAAACTAGCGAATCTGTATCAGTGAACAGCAAGTTTGAATCTAGCCAGACTCTCTTAACACACCAACATAAATCGGTTTATTTAACTTTAAATTTATCTTTCGTCGCTGTATTGCAACAAGATTTTCATTAAATATTTTCATACTGACAAAACCGTCATCGTTAACTAATTTGTCTCTGCGATTTATGTCGTTTACAATCTCAATATTGACTCGTTTTCTGATAATCTGCATCGTCTTACCGAACACGGAGTTGTTCATTAACTTGAAAAAGTTTTTCTCAAATTTTGTCTTAGCAACAGCAGACGTTTGGTATTAAGATCAATATAATCTGCCATCGAACGAGATTGTTTGAATTTTAACACACGATGAACTTTCCTAAGGACTAAGCCGTGGTCGACTGCTTGTTTTAGGTTTCTATAATGCATCACGTAATTTCTTTTATTTAACAAATTTGGAACTAGCTTATAAACAATCGAACTTTTTTGCTGTTGTCGCTGCCTGTTGTTCAGGTGATAATAAACTATAGTCTATTACTATGGATTCTGCACGAAACGGATAGTCGTTATGAAGATCGTGAAGTGACTCAGGATAATCAAGATCAACTTCAACAAAATAACTAACATCGGAAAAATCATTATTGATTTTTCTGGGTAAGTCTTTTTCAATTTCGCTAAGAAATTGATCTGGAGTTATCCAATGAAATCCACTGCATGGTATTGGCTCTGACATTGCATTATCATACAAATTATTAGCGTCTAAATAAATAATATAATTTGACGGTAAATTTTTATCGTGGTTTTTTAGATGTTTATTATTAGCTACCGCATATTTTTTTGTTATGACGCTAATTCCACCTCTGATACCTTTTTCAATAAAATTAAACATATCGATATCGGTTAAAAGATCCAGTTCTATCCTGCTTGTTTTTAGCAGAACATCCCACGACAACCCTGGAGCAGAATAATACCAGCAGGGATCTGGTCCATAATTTTCAAGACTAACTCGACGAAAACTCTCGAAAACATCTGCTAGCAATAACACATCTATTTTCAAATATAAATCATGATAATCACCAAATGTCCTGCATCCGAATTTATTCCAGATATCTTGTGCGTATTTGTACTCGTCGTCTGATACACCTTCACCTTTTAGCTGCGAGTAAAATTTGTCTTTGCCAGGCAGAGAAGTTTCATCAAATCTTCTCCAGTCATCGAGATACTCATACGGAAACACTCCTTTTCTTGTCAGTAGATTAAATTTATCTCCAAAATAATCTCGTAGGTTATTAAACGCGCTACCAGCTTTTACAGCATTTCCTACAAGATCTTCTAATGATAATAATGTAAATTGCAGACTGTCAAAAAAACGTAATTTTCCAAGCGTGACTGACATATATTTTTCAAGGTTGTTTGGGATACATTTTATGCTTTTTTGGTTAGATTTAATTTCCTCGTTGCCAAAAGCCTCTACAATGATATGACTATCATAGCCACGAAAGTTGTGTAAGACGACAGGAATAAAATCTGGCGCATGAAATTTTAAGTTGCAATCGTTATGAGCTGCCCCGCGATATTGACCGGTTAGATGACAGTGATCGCGCACTTTATCATCGCCTAGAGGTTTCTCACAGATATGACAATTAACTGCATGGTCGAAATCCAGTTGTTGTTTTGTTGATATTTTTATTGGAGCTGATAACCTGTGGGAAATTTTATTAACTTCGTCCATGAGACTTTTTAATAACCACACAGCCGGACTTTCAGATTCGCCATTGCTGCATCTGCATAACTTTACCGAAGTAGACATTTTATCGTTAGCGCAACAAACTACTTTGTAGAAAACCCCGCAAGGAACGTGCTGTTGTATTTTTCTTGTACTAGATTTATTTGTATTATTTTCTTCACCAGCCACATGAACAAGTAGACACTCGAAATCGGCATAAATCACAAAAATTTCTCCAGTTTCAGGTTTTTGACTTTTTTGACTTTCAGGTTTTTGACTTTCTGCTTCAGCTTTAAGATTTATACTTTCTGCTTCAGCTTTAAGTTTTCGATTTTCTTTCACGCGTTTATCATCAATCATATCAAATTTCCTGTAAAAACCCCACCCCTTACCAAAACCTTTTGTTCTGTTATCAACAGCTGTTTTATAAAAGATTGAGGCGATAATACCCCCTTTAATTCTATGACTTAATTGCATCATTTCAACTGTTTCTGTAGCTTCATCCACTTCAGTACTAGCCCTATCACCATCAGCTATAATTTCTTTTAAGTCATTAAGAAGTTTGTTATATTTTTCTGCTGGCCACTTATTTAAATTATCAATATCTCTTATTTCATTTTCTTCTAAAAATTCTTTATAATTATCTTCTGATATTCTTTCGTTTGCTTTTTTTCTAAAATATTGTCTCTTCTCGTCGACATTTAAAACCCTTATTACCGGCCCACCAATATCTTTTTGCTCTTTTTCTTTCAATTGGCTCAACTAGTGTTACTTCTGCTAATCGTTGTTCAAGTGCAAGTGGATTGCTCAACACCGTCTTAGTTCAGCTTGTCTAACAGCAGGATCACCAATATGTTTTACAAGTTCTCTAACTAACCTTAATCTTTCCTCATCAGATCTTCTAATAATTTTTGCAGCAGCTGCTTCTTGTTGTTCTTTAACAAGCCCAATCAAACCTTTTTCCTGTATTTTCTTAAGTTCTTCTTCTGATAACGGTTTAGTTTCAGGTTGTTTTCCAAGTAGCGCCTCAGTAACTGGTTTGAGAGCTGCATCTGCTACTTCTGCAGCAACTACTTGTCCACGTCAGGCTTGTTGTACTTTTTGCTTAAACTCTGCTTGAGACTGAGCAAGTTTTTTTAAAAATCTTCTATGTGTTTTCTATACTTTACTCGTTTATCCATTTTATATTAAATGACTGCAGATAATTTTCGATACAACATCGAAACATTTTTTTAGGATCATGTGTAAGTTTATCGAACAAGAAAAAGTTATACTTATCTGCCGTTGCCTTATGATACAGTTCGATAAATTTATCTTTTGTTACGTCGCCACATTGTTCGTTTGCAATATTTCTAACGTCCACGTTGTCCAGTCCTGAAAATAATATAAAACAACCAGTATTTCGCCGAATAAATCTGTCAACGTTATAATAACCTTGAGCGAGATAAACAGAAATACATTTTTTATTATGCGACAGAGAAAAATATGATCTTATTTTGTTCATCTCCGTATTGTTTAGCGGAATATCGTCAAAAACAACTATTTTATGTTCGTCCGAGTCAATTTCACTCATTGGAATAAGTTCTTCTGGTTGTTTGATAATAAAAGAAAATCATCGCCAGCCTCAAGATCATCACGAAGTTTGTTATTATATTCGCTAAGTAGTTCGTATTTATCTTGTTGCGGATTAATGGTATAAATATAAACTCGATCGTAGTTAAAATTATCGCCCAACAGTAAGTTCATAAGCAAATTTGTTTTTTCCGATCCAGTTCTTCCGACGATAAGATAATGACAATCTGGAAGTTCATTGTTCTGTACATGCTTCAGATGTCTGTGTCAAAATTTAATATCGACATATTATAAATTAAGTTGACATAAAATTGTCAGACAATAAATAAATAATGAGCTATTATACAAAATTTGGAACAGCATTAGGAGATTCACCGGCTGTAACTACAAACGGCAGCATTGATTTATCGGGCTACCTGAAAAAAACTGGCGATACGATGATAGGAAATCTGTCTGTGTCAAATCAACGAGTATTGGGCTTAGAAACGGAGTATCCGCCACCAAGGGTTAACCTTACACAAGCTGCTAGTTATGCACAACTTAAATCTGTCGACGACAACAAGTTGTCACTGAAAGGAGGAACTTTATGCGGTAATTTAGATATGTCAGGAAAAAAGGTTGTAAGCTTGGAGACTGGGTATCCTCCGGCAAATTTGAATCAAACCCAAGCGATGAGTTATTTACAGTTGAAGTACGTGGATAATAACAAGCTTGATAAAACAGGCGGAACGGTCACAGGGAATATTAATATGTCTGGTAAAAAAAATAATAGGTTTAGAAACTTCATATCCGCCAGCAGATTTAACGCAAGCTATAAGTTATGCACAACTAAAATCTGTTGAAAACAGTAAGTTGGACAAAGCCGGCGACACAATGACAGGTAATCTATGTCAAATTCAAAAATAACTGGATTACCGATAACCTCACCCCCAACGTTCGACTCGGATGCTATTAGCTATGCCCAGTTAAAAGAAGAACTGGCCCCGTATCTTAGACGATCCGGTGGGGCAATGTCAGAAAATATAAATATGAGAGACAAAAAAATCACTACAACGTATCTTCCAGTTAACCCTAATGATCTAACAAATAAAGCGTATGTTGATAGTCTTTCCAGTGGTGTAAAACGAACCAAAAACAATGTTGGGTATATTCCAACACTTTACAAGGAAAGTGATAACCGAGTTGGGTTTGAGATAAGTGCATCATCATATTATTCTGAAAACTGTCCTCGTTATGCTTTCTCTGATAGACACGAGTGGACCACGAACGGAGAAGTTGAAAACTTTTGGATCAAAATTAAATGTCCGACTGCAGTTGCTATTTGGAAATTTCATTTGTGCGGTCGATTAAACCCTAGCGTTGGCCGAATTTATAATTGGCGGTTTGACGGATCAAACGATGATATCAACTGGAAATATTGTACAATACAGAAAACACGTATATTACAACAGGACAATATTTTACAATTCCAGTAGAAAAAACTGTTAGCAAGTACTTGTATTTTCTATTATGTGTTGTCGCTGTTGAGCATCCGTTTCCAGGACTGACATCATTTCAAATATACACGCTTGATGATCAGATATGATCATTGTAATCAAATTTAATCTGATGCTATAAAATAATGACAACACAATGGTTTATAGACGTTGCGAAAGAATTTTATGATAATATTTTTAAGCCTAAAATAGATGTTCGAGACAAGTCACTAGCGGCACGTGCAATAAATACCAGAAAAAAAATGTTCATTTCCAATGATAAACTCTCCATTGTCAGAAGAAGAAAAAAATATTTGTTCGTGTTATGCATATGCGAGGACCACAACTAAAAGAAGCAATAGAAAACTTTGATATTATAAGTAGATACTGTTATCTGATGATTGTATAGAAGAACATAAAAAAGTTGAAATCCTACTTTAAAAAAATATTGCTCGAGCTTGATTTGGAAAATTTAGATTTGATAATAAAATCAAACTTAATAAAAACAAAATATTACGGTGAAAGAGAAGATATAAAGAAACAAGTAAACAGTAGCCATGATAGTCTCGACAGACTAGCTGAATCTAGTGTAATCGGAATAAGAAGGAGCAAGAAGTTATACAATAGTTTTGCAAAACGAATCATTTTAAAATATCTCGGCATGTACTACCACGACAAAGAAACCCTAATTAAAATCGTTACTATGACACCAGACACAGAGTTAATTATTAAAGTGTACGCAAACGCAATGTTGCCAATGATACGTAAAAAAGACCCAAAATTTGATCCGATTATTGTTGGCAGGTCTCTAAAGATCATCAAAAATCTTGACGATGAAATTAGTAAACTTAATGATGATGAGCGAGAAACGTTTTTTGAAGAAGTTACACAAACAAGGTTTGTAGCAAAGTCTGATTCTTATTATGATATAGATGAAGCAGACGATATTCCATTTCCATCAATCCAACGCTCTAGACAATTGTCATTACGAAATTATTATGATGAAATTGAGAAAATACTCACAAAACCATATGAAAAAGTAATGTTAAAAGTAGCTTCTGCTATTGGTCTGATCACAATTGAACGAAACACACTACGAACATTAATGCTAGCAAATTTTGTAGTCGCATATGCAATTATCAGACAACATCTTTTTCTCAAAAATTTCACGTTAGATCAGTTGAGTTGAGTATTAGGGTATATTGATGAAACAGAAAGCGATTACAGTAATTTGGTGAATAAAAAAGATAGGTATGAGAGTGAAGTAGGAGACACGTTTGATTCCTATAGTTGGTTAAAGAAAAATGAGGTAGTTACAGACGAACGATATAAGGATACTTCGTCAGATGTTTATGACAAGTACAGAGATTTTATAGCTCACAATCAAGAATACCGCAAGCTTCTTGATTCAATTGCTGGTACTAGAACTTTTACTATTGTGTAAAAAATTGTATAATGAAAAAACAGATCGTCGATTTCAATCATATTTCAGAAGAAATACCAAAACAGGATGTTGATGCTCTAATACAATATTATAAATGTTATCATAAAAACCTTTGGTGCGTAAAACAATGTTATAAGTATTATAGTAGAATACTTCGAGTGATATCATATTTGCCATTACTGATGACCAGCTGTGGTATAATCTCAAGTGGAGCATCATTAAATCCGTTTCTGTTAATTATATCTGGTGTGGGTGTTTCTCTTTCAACGGCATGCAAGAAAATTGAACCAAGACTTGAAACAAACAAAAAAATTCTTGTAAGATTGCAATTATTACTTACAAAAAAAATTACTTGATCAGATACGATCTTATTTGCGAGGAGTAAAATATGATATGGACGACTTAATACGTGAGTTTCGTATTATTGACAGTATGTTAACAGATATTTTACCGATGAGAGTTAGCAGGTATGAAAGCAGTTACAGTGAAAAATACGACCTAACCTTGAGCTAGAAACATATTTGCCTTAAAATGTAAAGTAGTAAAACTTCACTTACCTTAGTGCTTCCAAAGAATGTCTGGCCACAAGTGAAAAAATCTCGCTGCTTTTATAGCCCTGCGTAAATTTCCAGAAATTTCCGATCACGTGATTTTCGAGAATGTTCGTTTTCCAGAAGTTTCTGTTACGTAATCCTCCAGAAGTTTCTTTCGAGAATGTTCGTTTTCCAGAAGTTTCATAGTTATAGTTATTGTACACAATCGCTTGTGTTATTGTACATGTAGTTCAGGGACTAGCAATATATACAGTAGTAAAGGAAAGAAGGGTCTTCCCGTGACTGACTATTTCGTTACCTTAATGTCAACATAGAGGGGAAGGAGAATTGGAAGGTCTAAAATATAGACTTCCCATAAGTACAGACCGACTAACATGTACCTTTCCTGCGCTATAAAATGTCAACATAGAAACGTTTTTTAGAGGGAAAGGGGATCTAAAATCTAGAAAGTCAACATAGAAACATTTTTAGAGGGAAAGGAGGCTTAAAATCTAAAAGCCCATTTTCATTTACTACTACATCTGTTGCGATGGAGTATAGCTTGAAATTATTTGTCAATAAACCAAAGATTACGTCAGTTTTAAAACACCATTTCGATCGGTTTTGCGTGGAAATTGAATCTCAAACTCAAACTGAGAGTTGTATGATCGTCAAGTAAATAATTTTAAGAAAGTTCCGCTTGTTATATCACGAATAAAAGGAAAATGTTATATATATCTCTTCCAGAAATGGCTAAAAAAAATCTTATTTTTATATATCCCTTTCTAATTTATAAACTACCCGTTCATTCAATATGTGAGTGCTAATGAGAGAGAGAGAGAGAGAGAGAGAGAGAGAGAGAGAGAGAGAGAGAGAGAGAGAGAGAATAAAATAAGTCAATAAACGCTTTTTATAGTGTACTACTGTAGCATGCTTTGTTTTCATATAAGTTAAATTTTGTTGATCTTGGGTTCATGCATTTATTGCTTCATATCGTGTTTGTTACTTAACCATGCAATCGGGAAAGCAAATGAATAATGTCTTTTTCGTCTTGTTATTTTTAGATTTAAGCATTTTGAGGTTCAGGTAAAAGTAAAAAGAAATAAAATGAAAATTCTCATTCTTTACTAGGAGAAGAGAACTGAAGTTTAGGCCAAACCAATCTTCCACCTTTAATGGTGGTAAAATATCAAAACTTTAGATAGAATATTAGGGATTCACGATTTAAGAGCAAATTGCCATACATGCATGCATGCATGCATGCATACATACATACATACATACATACATACATACATACATACATACATACATGCATACATGCATATATACTACAGGCATTATTTGAGAATTACAATTATTGACACATTTAACGGTCGCCACATCGATCGACAAAAGCATGATACATGTAGGGGACCAAAAATACATGTAGCTTCCTGTCTACGGCGTAAATGTAGAAAGGATACAATTATTCCAAATTTGTTATCTTCTTTCCTGGATTGAAAGTTATACACGATTTTCCCATCAAATATCAAAGAGGGCGCAAATAATTTTAATCGCTATTACAAATGATTTAAATTGTTCGATGAATTGACTACTGTTTTCATCTATTGTCTACTATTTCCATTTACTATTATTTCCATGTACTGACCACTATTTCTATGATCTGACAATATATTTCCATGTGTTGACTACTACTTCCATGTGTTGACTACTATTTTCATGGTCTAACTACTATTTGTATGATCTGACTACTATTTCCAAGTATTGACTACTATTTATATGACCTATTTCCATGATCTGACTACTAATTCTATGATCTGACTACTGTTTCCATGTATTGACTACTATTTGCATGTACTGACTACTATTTCCATGATCTGACTACTATTTCCATGCATTGGCTACTATTTATATGACATATTTCCATGATCTGACTACTGTTTCTATTATCTGAATACTGTTTCCATGTATTGACTACTATTTCCATGATCTGACTACTACTTCCATGATCTGACTACTATTTCCGTGATTTCTAGACTTTACATATCTCATTCTAGCAGACGGAACGAGACTTTTATATCCACTTGTAATATTGTTTTCTTTTTGTTTACTTGCTTGCTTTACGCTATAGAAATTCAGTCCATTAAACGTGTGTGTGTGTGTGTGTGTGTGTGTGTGTGTGTGTGTGTGTGTGTGATTTGGACTTTTAAGGTAGCTTTACAAATATTTCAATCATATCGCTGCAGTGTAGCAGTTTATAGTGATGTCTAACACGGGGCACCATGACGCGGACATGTAGCATGATGTCCCACCCAGTCACATTATTCTGACACCAGGCCGACCAGTCCTAACACTAACCTCGTCATGCTGAGCGCCTAGCGAGGCAGCTGTTAGTACATTTTTATAGGACTTTGATATGACTCTGCCGGGGTTTGAACCCGCGACCTCCGCATCCGAGGCGGACGCTCTAACCCAATCCATTAAGACTTAATCCCTTTGTGTACTATTCTTATAAAACGGAGTACTTTTATTATTCAAAAAAAAACAAACATTGCTGTCAGAATATTTGCTTGACTTGAATGTTTACTTCTCTGATTTTATTAACACTTAATAAAGTGATTTAAATTATTTTCTATAAAACTAATTTAACACTGACCACAGTTACTATGTTATTGTACGTTTCCATGCTTTTCCCCATATATATATATATATATATATATATATATATATATATATATATATATATATATATATATATATATATATATATATATATATATATATATGCATAGTCCATGCATCGAAATCAGCCCACTACAGTACTAAGATCACGGAAAGTTCCAGCTGCAAAGAGCCATTTGAGATTACTAACAAGCTAATGTCAAGGAACAAATGTACACCACTTCCAGCTACCTTCTCTCTAGTCGACCTTCCGGACCTGTTTGCAAATTTCTTCCGTGATAAAGTACAAACCATCAGAGATAAACTTGACAACACGATTTCAGTTGACTCGTCGTCACCATACAGTTGCGATACAGAATTTCAGCGGCAACCGTTAGCAGCATTTGAACCTGTCTCTATGGATTTAGTACGTACAATCGTGATGAAGAGTGCACCAAAGTTATATGAACTTGATCCGATTCCGACGTCACTGCTGCTAGAGTGCTTAGATCTAATATTGCCTTCACTAACTGATGGTATTAATACCTCTCTCTCATCTGGGGAATTCCCATCATTTTACAAAACTGCCATTGTAAAGCCTCTGCTGAAGAAACCAACACTCGACCATAACTATTTAAAGAACTACCGCCCAGTTTCTAATCTCCAATTCATGTCAAAAATCTTAGAAAAAGTTGTTCTATCCCAACTTGTATCTCATCTGAATTCAAACAGTCCTTTTAGCAATGTACAGTTCTGCATATCGCCCTTGCCACAGTACTGAAACTACTCTTCTGAAAGTAGTCAATGACCTTCTCTCTGCTTTGGATAGCGGAAAGATTACAGTCCTCACTCTCCTTGACTTGTCTGCATCATTTGACACTATAGACCATGATATATTACTTCACCGTCTCCAGCATGTATTTGGCATTCATGATACGGCCTTACTATGGTTCAAGTCCCACTTGGTCAACAGGACACAAATTGTGTCCGCAAATGGTATACACTCCAGCCCAGTTGATCTATGCTGTGGTGTTCCACAGGGGTCTGTTCTTTGACCTGTTCTCTTCATTCTATACAATCAGCCACTCTCAAGTGTCATAGATCATCATCCAGTGTCTCACCAGTTGAATGCTGATGACACCCAAACATACAAATCTAGCCATCCAACTGAAGTTGAAGCTACCATCCAAGGTGTAGAGAGGTGCATTTCCGATGTGAAATCATGGATGACATGTAACAAGCATCAGATGAATGATGATAAAACTGAAGCCATTCTGATTACAACACAAAGACTTTCTCATTCACATCCTTTACCTCAGACAATAAATATCAGCAACACTAACATTAAATTCACACAGTCAGTACGAAACCACGGTGTTACTCTTGATAGTACTCTCTCATTGCACCAACATGTCATGAACATATGCAAGGCTGCATATCTTGAGCTGAGACGCATCAACTCCATTCGCAAGTATCTTTCAGTTGATGCCACTAAAACACTTGTGTGTTCCTTAGTACTTTCAAGACTGGACTATTGTAACTCAATTCTGTCTGGTTCGTCTCAATATCTACTCCAGAAACTTCAAAAAGTTCAAAACACAGCTTCTCGGATCATCCTTAGAGTTCCACGATCAGAGCACGCCTCTCCCCTGCTCTCTACCCTACGCTGGCTATCCATACGATCCAGAATTAAACACACAATTTGTTCTCTGTGCTACGTTTCACTGACGGGCTCCAGTCCAACATACCTATCTGACCTCACCCATGTGTATACACCAGCAAGATACTTACGCTTCTCTTCTGACACTCGTATTCTCATTATTCCCACTATGAAAATGAAATCATATGGATAACGCTCTTTTGCATACCAGGGCCCAGCAATGTGGAACTAATTGCCCACTGCACTTAGACACAAAGACACAGTGATCTCATTCAAGAGCGCTCTTAAAACTCACCTATTTCAACTGCAAGAACAGACTTAAAGACCTAATAATGTATCCTTATAATGTATCCTTACCTTAAATATTCACAGCATGTTTTTCTGTTTCTAATTTCGTGGTGTTTGTTTTTATTTTTATAATCATATCATTATATATGTTTTTTAAGTGTTGTCAAATGTTGTAAAGCGCTTAGAGCTTCTAAAGATTAGGCGCTATACAAAGTCCTCATTATTATTATTATTATTATTATTATTATTATTATTATTATTATTATTATTTAAATAAGAAGGCCCATACTTAATAATTCATGCATATCGTGATTTATAAAGATGGTATCTTTCTAATTCCACATGTATTCCCATATTACAAGTGGAAGACTTAACACGCAATGGCTTTTACAAAATGTCCAATGTACACGTTCAATCATTTAAGATTTATAAAATTCCCCAAATTTCACATGTATACTTTAAAACACACGAACACTTGTGTCAAGCAGTTGACAGACACATGTTAGCTTCAAGATCATATTTGCTTGTCTTCACATCCGTTTACATCTTGTAATACAATCTATAAAATAAGATGTTTAATAGGTTGTTGTAACTTTGCCAGAATTGTAATGTCCATCCTATTGGTACAATACTTAATAGAATTTAAAGTAGTCCAAGACATTAATCTATAAATAAACAAAATGTGCAAAACTACTAAAATCCGTTAATTCCCCACTTTTTCAAGAAGAAAAGAATTTATAAATGTGACAATCCTTTTGATGTTAGCTACAGGGCGCTTTCATTTCCTACTCTTTATATTATATTTCTGCAGTATAGGACAGTGAATCAAATAGTTTTCATTAGACATATCAAACGTTTGTACAACTGTCTTAAAGTTTCAATGACATCACGTCAAAGAAACAGTTTAGCTGAGGCATAAGACACCCGACACAGTTCTATGAAAGCTTCAAGGACATCACGTCCAAAACGAGTACTTGCGGAATGAGACGTTTGACACAATGACGTTTGACACACATCACGTCAAAAAACGTTTAGTTGTGGCATGAAACGTTTGACACACATCTATGAAATCTTCAACGACATCACGTCAAAAAAACTTTTAGTTGTGGCATAAAACGTTTGAGACAGTTCTATTGGCTTCAATGACATCACGTCAGAAAACGTTTAGTTGTCGCATAAAACGTTTGACACACTTCTATGAAATCTTCAATGACATCACGTCAAAAAACCTTTAGTTATGGCATAAGACGTTTGACACAGTTCTATTAGCTTTAATGACATCACGACAAAAAGCGTTTAGTTGTGGCATACGACCTTTGACACAGTTCTATTAGCTTTAATCACATCACGACAAAAGCGTTTAGTTGTGGCATACGACGTTTGACACAGCTTCAATGACAACACGTCAAAAAGCGTTTAGTTGTGGCATAAGACGATTAAAATGATTGCTGTCTAGCAGAGTAATGTTTAACATTTTCCAGCATCGTCAGATTTAACGACTTCAGTATTTCATCAGACGAGTAAAGTTCCTTTACCAATGTGAATTTGAGTTCCTTTACCAATGTTAATTTGAAGATATTTGTAAAATGATGTATTTTGACCTTCTCGGTAGTAGGGTGAACATCGTATTCACATCTTTCTGTGTTGTAATGTTCTATTTTTCGCCAGCAGACACAAGATAAAGCGCTGGACAAATATATGTTCTATGTGTGATTTCGAATACGACTAACCGTAATTACCACATGTTCATGCCTTGTCTTGCAAAGACTAACGGTTGTAACGTTTGAACGGCCGGTACAAATCTATCTATACTCGTATAAAATATCGGAGATCACTTCCGTGCCCTCTTTGACCCGAGACAAATTTCGTCAATATTAAGGTTACTTTAGACTTTAGACCTTTGATAGGCTCATTTTAAGTCTTAATTAAAGTTCAACCAATCATGCCTGGAAAGGAAACAAATTATGTTTTGAGCTTGATATTTTGTGTGAGCCAGTAAAAAATGATTTTTGTCTTTTGGTGATAATTTTAATTGCCTCAGAGTGAAAACATAAACTCAGGCTGAGGGCTGTATGATTTCCGATCCAGATCGCAACACTCCATTCTAGACGTATCCTTGAGTTGAGACAACAGTTTTGTTTATTGAAATTTAGTCTAGGGTATTGAACATTTACAAGGTAGTAGCAAATAAGGATATAATAGGATTAACAGAGAACGACAAAGTATCACATCACATAAAACAACGAATATGCAATAATACACACATTTTAAATATACAAAACGGAGAACAATTTAAGCTTTTGAGAACAAAAGTACATACCTAAATACCATTTACATGAAAAGGAGCTTTTCGTTGTTAATTTTAATATAAAAGCTTGTATTCAAACGTCACATGCAATTCTAATATTTCAGAACAGAATACATACAAAAATAGACCACAGGAGGTTTAACCTGCTCGTAGGAGAGTATATCTTTTCCTTTGAAAATTCATAACTTACGTTAGAAATGAACCATCAGGAATATCACTTACATGTCACCACAATCATTGATGTTATATGTGCAGCAACTGTCGCTAGGGAGTAGAGTTTGGGCAGTTTCCTCCTGCGGACATCCCGTGTCTCGGCGTTTTGCAAAAGCTTTCAGACTAATGATAGAAGTTACTTGACCAGTATCACACGTTGCTGTGAGATAATTGTCCCACATGAAGCCATGGCACTCTTGAAAGATCTTTATATCTAATGACTGCGCCACTGGAACTAAAATTTAAGAAACATTTGTGAATATTAGGAACTTTCTAATATTCTACTGCGAAACCAGCCTGCAAAGGGCATTCAAGACAAATCAAGATTTTGTTATTTGTGGAAATCTGTACATTATTAAAGGATTAAATATCTATATAATCAAAACTGAAAGGTCCATTCATGCTGTCCTTCATGAATATGTGCACTTTTAATGTACTTAACGACGTATTATAACATCATTCTGTGTATCTCGTTTTTATTCGTGGATTATTAAATAATCCTTTTAAATTATTCCTTATATCACTGCATTCAATTCATTGGTCAATGTCCCCCAGTTAAAGTTCAGCGAAACCGAGCTAAGTGTGTAGAAATAAATATCAGCTTTGTTTGGAATCCACATAGCAAATTAATTCAAGCATTCAGATGGATAATAAAGGCTAAGAGAGTAGCTATGATCAAAATACAGTTGTGACGTCACTACTCATATTTCTTTATATCGCCTATTCATTGGTCTACCGATTCGCTGATTCAACAAAGTTGGCTTTGGATTATGAAGGGAAGATCACATAAACCAACGCTCTAACACTTTAAAGAAAATAATGAAAATTAATTCAGGTAGTGGAGATACCCTAAGGACCATTTTATAAGGATATCAAATATGTGCCTGGCACATACTGCTTTACACAAGGGCAAGATAACATTTGTTGATTTGTTACGTACACTTAACATTTTTAAAGATACTACAGGTCCTGAAAGACGTTGACTGTTTAAATATGAAGTAATATATATCAAAAGTATTCCCAAACTTAGTAACATCTACGATAATTATGCACAAGTTGCACAGAATTCCAGTAGCAGAACATTTCTCTTCCCTTGGCAATACTCCCAGTGACATTATACTAGCTGCAGCTGACCACAGCCGTAATTGGACTTCAGAAACCAAGACAGAAAAGTAATCGTACTGGATACGGTGCCTACGAACACTGCAGCCATGCGGCTTTAATCAATAAGACTTCAAAAGGTCACAAACAATCAAGTAAGATAAATATAATCATATCCGTTTTGAGTCCATACTTTTCAATCAAGAAATTGAGTCATAAATTTGTCATTCATTTACTTATCTATAATCACTGCTTTTTGTAGTTCTTGATGGTATGAATATTATTCTTGTGGTTACTCTTAATAAAAAGACAATGACTTATCTAAGAAATAATCTATGACTACATTACTTTGTAGCAAGAAACAGGTGTCGCGTTTGCTCATCTTTCATGGATCAAAAACAAGCATCGAAGTCAAAATCAATAAGATATCAACAAATTTGAAATAATAGTTCCATTCAATCCTTAATCACGTAAAGTTTTGTAATTTTGAGGTTTTATATTTTGTCTTTATTTTTATCCTCCGTTTCTTAATTTTGCCTGTGACAATACTCAGAGAGAATCGAGAACGCCCAGGTCAGTTAGAAGGGGTGCGTCGTTTTACTCGAATACACTCAAATATACTCAATAACACTCAAATATACTCAAATACACGCAAATACACACATTAACTATATCTTACGTGGTATATTTATGTATGTAGACATATTTGTAACGTTAACAGATGAATGTAAACTCTATAAGCCTCCAGTTTCTCCGTTATGTACTGTTGACGTGATTTGCATCCACTCTATTAATAACTACGAGCACGTGACATGAACTGGACATGCTTTATGTTTGTAAATGGTATATGTAAGACAAAACTTGATACGTTTTTAATATTATTTTTTATTTTATTTTATTATTTTTTATGAACCAATTATCGGCCTTTCTTGTATGAAATTCCTGTGAAAAATAATTCCCGATGCAAAACAAGATGTATTTATTTAGTTACTTATTTTATTAAGAAAATAAAAACTTCAATATATTAGTATTGATACCCACCCCCATCCCCAATCTGTAATGTTTGCCTATTTTCATACTTCTTATATTTCATCCATCATACGCTGATTTCCTTCTGAATTATGACCTAAAAAAAATAGTATGTGCTCTCTCTCTCTCTCTCTCTCTCTCTCTCTCTCTCTCTCTCTCTCAGAAGTTTACCTTTGTTTGTTGGTTGTGCCGGTGTTAGAAAGGGGATTCCCAGACTTGAGTTCTGTGGACTGTTACTGGTCTGTGATCCGCATGCCAATGTAATCTGACACTGGGGTTCTACGCCTGTGGTGAAATTACATATATATAAACAGGTGAAGGGGAGCCTGGGCCTACTATTTTTAGCCCCTCTCTGGCGAAACGCCACTGCAAAAAATATTTGATCGTCGTGGTTACTGTTTTATGTCGGACACACCACCCCGCCCACTGCCTGCATATCATTTGCACGTCCTTGTGTATTAAAAATCAATGTTTTCTTATCCGGCCTATATGGATTGAACCTTGGTTTACTATATTTTACTGTCCTTGGGTCCAGCGGGATCACCACGAAGACACTTTTGTTAATGGCCATTGGGCAACAAAAATACTGACTATTCAAAAATTCATTTTGATATCGGATATTCCCCCGCGACCTTGCAAGTACCTTATCGCGGAGATTGTTAGAGCGTATAAAAATGGCTTCTTGTCCTTCCCGCGTGAAATCTATTAGAAAAATAAATCTCTCATAAACATGAACGTTCAGAAATAGTTTTGATATTCGATGAGATATCTACACTCTTGGAAAGGTGCACAATTCTTCATCCAGATCTAACCGCGAGTTACATAGTAGAAAAGTTTAATAAGAAACAGCAGCTACCAATTAATAGTTGTAATACATTAAGTCGTGAATGTTAACATATCCAAGAAAATTAATCATCTATGTCTGATAGAAACATAGACTTTCAAGAATTAGTTACGCCTGCTAGTATTGTTGAGAGAAATTCGAGTTGACATGGAAGAACAATATGAAAAATGAGTCATAAATCGACGACGTCTTAAATCGCTGAAAAAACTTGTGCATGAGAGAAAATTTTGGACTATAATGTGACCTTTATACAGAAAACATTAATTGATGATAATTTTTTTAAATTTTTTTTTGCTTGATTAGAACAGAATGATTTTTGAATGTCCTCTGACGTCCTTATTGTATTTTTGTGTGAACTGAAGCTGTCTATCTTGGCCAACAGTTTTGTAATCCTGCACAAACTACTTTCCGCCGCTGTCATGTTCGCGCGATGACGACTCATTTTTATATGAACTCTTGTTAATAATTTTTTCCACCAGTATTAACTCCTCTAGCGATAACGGATACAGCAACAGTGTCTATTCTATCAGGGAACTTCCCGACCGCCAAAGTGGTGGCTGTTCCAGTTACACCAAGCCCCATCGTGGCCGCGGATGCTATACCACATGCGACGTCAATGATTCCGCTAGCGCGTTTATATCACTGAAGTATTCGTTGACGCATTTCGATTTCCGTTGGCAATTGCGTCTCTGCGTTATTGATTTTATTCCGTTGATACTGCTGAGGGTTCGTTATATTCTTACGCTGACATTCTAATTTACCTTTAGTTGGAGAGCCGCTCTTCGCGTAATTACTTGATTATGTATGAAAGTCCCATAACGTAAACATAGCCTGCTTGAGGTAGCGTTTGGTCTTCCGGGACTAAGTTGAAAACAGTATTTACCCAAAATATTTCCCCTCACCGATCATATGCAGTCATTTGTTCTAGTTTTATTAACCCTCCGCAGGACTCAGTGATGATATATACAGTGCCAGTGTGCGTTGGTCACTAACGATGAATTTTGTCTCACCGTGTAATGTACCTCTATAAACGCTATTGTGTTCACGTAAAATGTGAAAATACTCGTCTCGTCTCATTCCCTTCCACGTCCTTTGTGTTTGCATACACGCCATCATAGAAGAGTTTCACTATCTTCATTCCAAACCTTTCCGATTTCATATTGGTTAGCTCAAGATCAGTTTGTAACAATATTATTTTATCCTGCGGTATTTCCACTGTTTCCAGTAGGGACGGTTTCTTGGCAATATTAGCATGTTTCAATGGAATTTCATTAGGGTGTCCCAAAAAATTGTCGATGGTTTTGCTGTTGTCGAGGAAATCGAGGACACCCAACTTGTGGTGAGTGTGTTCATACCAGTCTTGGCAACTTCTAGTTCAAATTGTAACGTTTTATCTTCGCAGCAATATCGTCAAGCTCTTATGTGATAACATTGGGTTTTCCACACAAAAAAATGATCGATGTTTGTTAGAGTCCTTAACATTTTTAGGTAAACAATTCAATGTATGTACATCGGCGCAGAAACTCCTGTTGAGATGCAACAGAAGTGGCCTTGCGCATTAATTTGACTTCGACGTACTTGGGATCCCCGATTAAATGTGAGATTAACTCCTTGCAGAATAGTAAAAGCGGCATCAAGTCACGCTATCATTCCAAGAGGTTGTGGGTCAGCAGCTGTATTTTGTGGAGTTTGTACTTTGAGATATAGTCTATTATCCGCATTATCCGTAATGTCCTTGGCGAACATCACTGAGGGCCCAGTGCTGCGAGAATAATCGTCGGAGTATCGTACAAGGTTTCGGAAACCAATCTGTATAATCTGCCGTTTATCGCCGAGAAACTTCTAGTTATGGCCGCGGCGGTGTTTATCCCTGACAACCCCAATGGCCATATTTCGTTAGCCAGTGAAATTCCATGTTCACAAGCCACTGGAGTAATTCTGCTAAATAACCCCTGAACAACATCGCCAATCTCATCTCCATAATAAACTCAAATGAGGGGTTTCCGTGAATTTATCACCCTAACCGGGGTGGTTACATAATCGTGTACGATCGTCATTGTTTATTCAATTAACATCAGCGACTAATTGTTGTGGACCATTAATGGTCACTCACACAGCCGGGTCCCTGATTAACAAACTAAATTCTAACGTAGCCCTACGAAAATCAAGCAAACGTCCATCTTGATCTGTTTTCCCCGCACAACGCTGTTTGTAGTGGCCTTTTTCCTCTGACGGCGGCCAACGCTACCTTGGTCCCCCTTCATGGTCTTCTATTTTCCGGCCAATAACCTGGCTGCGTCTGGTTCTACCGCCACAAGCTTGCTCGCCGTGGCAGGATCTTGGTTTATTAATGGGTGGTGATTGGCGGGCGGCGAGATGTTTGGCATCTCTGATAATCGAATCCAGTTTGTATCATAATTTGTCACCTTGTTGACCCCGGTGAGCTCTTTTACAACACATTTCGCATTTGTTCCAATCTTCGCCGGGTTTAGGGATTTTCCCTTGTAATAAATGCTGATTTCTGAGGCCATACTCGTTCCTTGCAAATCTGGGTGTGTTCTCAAAATTTTCTGGCTGGCGTTCTCGTTACAATATTGTGGTTTATTGTTTATTCTAATATATACTCGGGTGGTTCTTCCAACTCTTCTGGTTCGTCGCGTTTTCCGTTATAATTCCTCAACGGCGCCTCTGATTTGCCCTTGTATGTCTGCCGTAGAGTTACCAATTTTATCGCTGATCACTTCTATGTCTTCCGAAGACACATTAGTGTTTGCGTGGCTGCGACGATTTTGTTCGTTCTCTTAGTCAACGGGGCAAAGTTTCACTCAATTCACCCGGTGAGACCATACCTCGTTGACTGACACGATTGTAAGTTTCTTTAAGTGCATCGCATGTTGGTAAAGATGGTTGTAGCGTTGCCAGACACTCTTGCGCTAGCCGTTGTGTTCATGAAATTATTATTATCACACTCTGCAAATGCTTTACTATTAAAGAAATTACATCTTTATAAAACATCAATGCAAACGATATAGAATTGATATTTAATGAAATTCAAATATTAGAACTGAAATACATTATTATTCCAAACAAATGTAAGTGTGAAATGAATAAAAGAAACATTTGAAGAGATAGAGCGAATACGTGAAAGAGGTCGTCCATAATTATCATGGAGTTGCGGTCAGATATTCCCAAATCCTGCATCACCCCACAGCAAAAATTAAGTAGTTGAATCTATCCGCAGACCCTAGGAGAAGAGTTTGAAATTGATAAGCGGGGCTCAGGATTTTAACCATTACTTCCAGACAGAAATAGAAGAATATTTAACTAACACTAACTGAAGTATATGACAAACTTTTAATCTTTGTTTTATTGCCTCGAATACATCTTAACAATGTTAATCCGTTATCACACTGGCGTTGACATCGATATGGTAAAAAAAAAAAACGTCTGGGTGGTTTTTGAAATCCATGTCGCCGGAAAAACACGTGATATAACTATTTCTGAACGTGTGTGAGTATGCTCTGATGAGCACAAATAACATATTGGGATTGTCCCAGGTGACCTTATGGATCTGTATGTATTGTTGTGTCAGATATATCAAGTCAGAGTTTTTGTGTCTGCCCTTGAAAAATATCGCTGGTGAATTAGACTGTTTCTCACCATTACATCGTCGTATGATGGTAAACGCGACTTGGATGTTGCGGATGAATTTGACGATATCGTCGCCTTCGTTGTGGTCTCGCGGTTGATCATCTGCGATTGGCAAAACCAGATATAACTTGTCCAAACTTTTAGCATTCTTATAACGAGATTTAATAACAACTGAGGTTTACCACATCCAGACAGCCCGAGATTATCGCACGCACATTGATTGGTAAGGCCTCGTTATGTTTTACAGCTGACGTTTTTCGTTGCTGAAAAATCAACTATTTGAAACTAGTCGCAGTCCACAGAAAACGATTTGGTTGCTGTTGCTATACTAAAATAATAATACGCCCATCCATTTATATTGTCTACGATGCAAGAGTTACACGGACACAGTAGACGAACATGTAGTCATTATAGGATTAAATGCAAAATCTCTCCGTCGCGCATCCACAGAGTGTATTGCGTTATGGTGCGAAAATATATAAATTTATCTCGATGGCGCCGATCAACAATTTGGCGTCTAACAAGCTGGCGCGTGAAAAAACACACGGTAGCAATATTGCATCGTCTTTGGGGAGTCAAGCGGTTCCATCGTCGCCGTGGGCGAAATACCCAGGAGAGAAATATTTACCGGGATATAATTACTATGGGCCTGGTACTCGACTGGATATACGACTATATGATCGCGATTGTCCGAGACCAGACGAGAATCCAGTCATCGAGATAAACCCCGCATGTTATCGTGAAGATCTCGCGTACATGAACACCGATGTATCAGCACGACACATTATCGATCGAGCGAATAATAACGCACTAAATTTCATCAGCTGACCGAAGATGCTGAAACGACTTGCACGATGATTAATAACAACCACAATGTGGAGAAAGTCGTTGTTAGGCAATTACTTGCCCAAACACCGACGAATTAAATTTCCAACGAGCACTCTGTTGGAGCAATATGAGTCTAACAATGGAGTCAATTTATTACAGTTACAGCTGTTATTGGAAAAGCAGCGACCAACAAATTAGCTAGAGCCTCTCACGTTGATAATAAAGTTACCACAAATTGGTTGGTGCGACAAGCATCATGGCAGATGTATTGACCGACGCCTAAAATTATTCCTTGCTGACGGTTTGACGTCAGAACACCCAAAGAAGTTCACCAGGCTGATATTTTGTTTCTGCCACAAGACGGCAAATACAAATACGCGTTGAGCGTCGTTGATATACCCAGTCGCTACAAGGAAGCTGAACCGGTGACATCGAAAACGGCCACCGAGGTCGCAGGCTCATTCGGGCTAATATACGCGCGTGGGCCATTAAGTTAACCATATCTCGAAGAAGTAACCACGTTGATGACATGTAACTGGGTTAAAACTCGCCAGGGACGTGCTGTTCATCGTGATGAAGCTATTGTTGAATGGTTTAAGCGTACACTCGCGGAACGATTATTTGGACATCAATACACGCAGTAAATGTTAATACAACGCAAAGGTTCCAGTACACGATCACAACAATGGGTAGAAAGACTTCCTGCGGTGGTAGCCGCTTTGAACAGTAAAGTTACACGTGCGATCGCGATAAACCCCGCCGCGGAAGTAAACAACAAACCAGATTGGCGAGTTGCAGCCACTGGTCTTGAACCAATACTGGCAGGTACCAATAGCGCTGTAGTGAGATATCTGCACGCACGTGTAGAACTAGAAGGCGGAACAAAAAGAGCTACTGATCATATATGGAGTTTGTCCCCGCATAAAATTTCACATTTGACCCGTCGCGGGGCATGCGGTGGCAACCAAGGCGCTAAAGTAGGGTGCAAGCACCCCGACGTCGGTTACACTCACAAACGTCAGTGTTACATTACCAAGACGATGCCCATGTTGATTATGCACGGTAAATTGTATGTATTCACCAATAAATCCATAGCATTTTGACGTTGCATTACGCGCAATGATTTTTTTGTTGTTGCGCCAGGCGATGACGTAATCCATGGTAAGATCACTGTGAGAAATCTTCGCTGTTCGTCGCAGTGTCTTTAAGATACTATTTTTGTTTTGTTATCGTGGTGAGAAGTTTCTGCGGAAGTGGTTAAGAATAGTTTACTTACAACTCGGGCAAGATGTGATAAATATGCAAGATTTGACCATTCTACGAGATCTTCAATGATCCAGACACGATGTGGGATTTTTATGGATAATCCTTCTAAGACGAATCGTCGCTCGTAGCACATTCATCCTCGGACAACGACAACTTTTTAGTTGCCCCGCTTGACCCAAGGACAATAAAAAAAACCCAGTAAATCAAGGTTTCCTCCACGTGGGCTGGACAAGAAGCCATTTCGTTATACTCAGGAACATGCAAGTGATAAGCAGGCAGGGGGCGTGGGGTTGTTTGATTAAAAAAACACAAAAGAGTAACTACGACTAATAAAGTGTTTTCCAGCTGGGCGCCTCGCCCTAGTGGGTTAAGAAAGAGTAGAATGATGTGCCCTACCCTGCAGCCAATAATTTAAACTTGGAATCTTATGAATAAAGCATACTTATTTTCATCTTTAATGTAATTGAAAGATGACCGGCACTTTTGGTTAATTATAATGCCAATCATTAAAATGACTTCCTTATGTGCTCTTTTCTATTGTGCTGCACATGACAGCATGTATTAACTGTGTATCAAAACTTGGAGCTTGGTCACACACAACTATCTCTCCATTAAACTCTTTTTAAAATTAGTGTTAAACTCAGAGTTTGACTCCACATGCAACATTATTTGCAACAATCAACCAACTGGAGGCAGGGCAGAACCCAAAAAGGGACCTCTCTTCGGCAGCGCGCTGCAGAAAAGTTTTTGGCGACTAGTAGCAGTACCAGCACCTGGTACAAGCTTCAAATCGTTGCCTACAGGGATATAACATTGCTTACATTTCTAGCAAACAAGTCCACTGCGAACGGTAAAATACGAATTTCTTAGTTGTGGGTTGAACGGGACGATGACGAGTTGTATATTTCGTGTCGCCTGTAAATACTTCTTTGTTCTTTCGAGGAATGCCTTCTCTGCTGTACTTCTTCAATGCCTTCCCCGTCAACGAGATGTTTATGTTTAGCTACGTAGAGCTGTCATAAACTGGAACACCATTTCTAAGCCGCTGGAAAAGCACTTCTACTCCACTGTGGAGATATACCTCTCGGGCAAGGGCGAAAAACAATGAACCTGTTCCGCCTGCATATGGTGACTTCAATATGGAGATGGCCTTATCCTTACATACGTTCTACTCACGAGGAACTCGAAGAGTTTCTCACACGGAGCTCGACTACGAACAGGTGGAGGAGAAATATATGGTCGGGTAGGCGTTCCCCGATCCAACTGAAATACTATGATGTGCCTCCCTCTAGAGACAGCAATCAATCTGGATAATTTCAAGAGTGTAGCGAGAATGCTCTATACGTCGGTGATGATATGACTGGAAACCTGGACATAAATTTTATTAGGGTCAGTGATGTCGAAAACAAAAGGGTCTACTGGTCCTAGGTCGATATAAGTTCAGTGCAGATCTTATAAACAAAATACGCGAAGCGGGGCTTGCAGTCTCATCTGTCATATACTCTTCTTGCCTGTCTCTGGCCGACTGCAACTTCTCAGGATGGTTCCGAACGCCTATGCCCTCTGAGTCCTGATTGAAGTCCTGGATATATTCTTTGGTTGTGGCACCAACTCCCAGCCGTTATGTATTGGACGACACTCCTATGTACCTTTTCACCTAAACCGTCCAGTTTCGTATGGATCTTTAAGTACATCTACGTGTGCCATAAACTCTTCACCATTGTGGTGAAGTTGTTCATGTTCAGTATTTAATCTGTTTATGATTTGTTGTGAAATGTGTGCCACTGTTGCCTTTTGAATCCGTTTTCTTTTTACTAAGGTGTATATTGGCCGTTTGGCTTTCCACTAGGAGGTGCTCATGTTAATATCTTTCCGAATTCCATATTTGGTAATATTCATGAAAATTGTCGTTGAATATCCCGAGTGTGTTCAAAAAACTATAAATAGGGGTGAGTGTTCTGGCAGTTGTGGTTCAGCTGGGTTCCAGAGAAGGTGTAAAAACCAAACAAACAAATGTCTGTGTCTATCTTGATCTCGACTAATACTTTCTTCCAGTAATAAGAGCAAGGAAGACTAGTTCTAACACAATAAAAAGTATTGAAAGTGTATTAGGCCAAGGTTCATATAGTAACTCGGTTCTGAACGTTCAAGTGTCTTCACACACACACACACACACACACACACACACACACACACACACTCACACACTGCCGCCCACTGAGAATGGTGCATCATTGGTCATTTTCTAGTATACATTTTGTTGTTGTTGTTGTTGTTGTGGGGCTTAACGCCATTTTTCAGCACACGATAGGCTATACATGGCGGCCAGTATTAATGGTGGAGGAAGAAACCGGGAAATCAGCGGAAAGAACCACCGACCCACGAGAAGCTACTGGCAAGCTTTCTCACATATCCACATTCGCCGAATCTTAGACTCGAACCAACGCAGACAGAGGTGAGATGGCAGTGATCCGTAACGGACAGCGCTTTAGACCACTCGGCCACTCGGGGCCCCATACATGTTGTCGTTGAGGAACACTGCTAATAAGGATTATAATACTTCTATTAAGTTTCTTTCAACGTTTATTTCCCTTGTCATGTTAGATAAAAGTTTCCATAGACGGATTTGACTGACGACACTGTCACTATGTTGTCATTAACACAACCGTCTGTTATCCATTGAAAAATCAGTCTTCCGATTAGAATTATCAAACTTTCTACAGAATTCCATTTATCACTTTGAAATTGCACATTTCCATCCATTTTATGTTTTTTATGTCACTTGGATGTCGAAATAATCTATAACGCAGAGCGACACAATTGTGTCGCTACAAAACGATACACTTTGTCGGATCCAGCCCACTCGACACACAACTGACATCAGGTTCCAGACTGTGTCTCTAAAAACGACATGGTGTGTCGCGTCCAATACACGTGACACAAACTTGACACCAGTTCCAGACTCTGCCTCTAATCATATTTACCATTTGGCTCTGAAACACAAACCCATATCTGTTGCCGAACATTGATTTGATTCACAAAATTACTACCACTTCGGTACGCTACATAATAATTTTTAAAACTATTTTCTGTGCAAAATTTGGATTATTTGAGTTTGAGATTAGATAAATGATAACTAATTGTACGTCAAGGCTGCTATTTGACACTGTTATCATTGTTGTCATTTCAACACGCTCTGATTATCAAACCTCTGTTATGTACATCATTCTATAGATTTCCAAATATTATCTCTCACAATATGTCCCATATTTTTCCCATTTTGAAGATGAACACTTTTTTGTGAGAGAAAATAGGTATACATCTGGGAGCACTATAATAAACTAAGTGGCTTATTGATTAGCTTTTTGTTGTTTATTATAATCTAAATAAGAACTTTGTGATAAACGATCATTTCCTGGTATTACAATGATCTGGAAAGATCTAGTAAATGTAAAAGGTTTGAGCTCTCCATCTATTCCATTTTATTTGGCCTCGACCGCCGACACGTTACAATACCTTAGTCGTCATCCTTTTACGATTAGCTCCACGGTTCTAAAACACTATAGGACCTCCATCGATATATATTGTGTGCACTTACCATTCATGGTGGTATGGCACATACACAAAGCGTCTCTGATTGTACATTCAATTTGCTCAGAAATTTTCCTTTAGGTATCCATGTCATCTTTTGAACTATTACAGCGTATTCGCGCATAACTGTAACATTAATTTAGAAGAATATAAATACTTCATTTGCAATAATTAATGATACGTAAAGTACAATGTTTGGATCTGATAATGATAGATTATTTTGTGGTTTTATTTGTTTATGTTAAATTATTGATAACATTAATAAATAAGATAATTTTGTTGGTAGAACTAATGCATTACTCGATGCAATTCAATATACATAAACATTGACCTTTGAACTTGAACCAAAATTTCCAGTCCCGGTTGGATAATACGTTACTGTACACCTTGAACTTGATCAAGTGAGAGGAGCTTGTGTAAACGTCCGTTATAATGTAATTGTTATTAGATTCACAAGAGATTTCTTTCTGCTCGGTGCCGTATTCAATAGTTACTCGCTGTCCACATACTCCTGAAGCCACCTGTAGCAAGAAAGAATCAAGAAATTAGATCACAGTAACACTAAATACATTAGGTAAACTGTTATTATTATTATTATTATTATTATTATTATTATTGACCGCTTCGGTGGCCTAGTGGTTAGAGCATCCGCCTCGGATGCGGGAGGTCGTGGGTTCGATCCCCGGCCGAGTCATACCAAAAACATACAAAAATGGTACTAACAGCTGACATCACTATAAACTGCCACACCTCAGACATCGTAGCGATATGACTGAAAAATTGTTAATGCTACGTTAAAAATCCAAATTATATCACATTATTATTATTATGTTAACCTTAATGCAAAATGATTTATTCAAAACGAGATTATTAAATATTACTATTATTTATTCTATACAACTTTTTCATGAAATTACAAAGTAGCATTCCCGAGCCTCCCCTCAGAATGTATTACACCTATATAACTTTAAGTGATTAGTTTGGACGTAAATTTAGATAACCAATAGCTATTTGTGAATAACAAGTTTGCTCATTAAATTAGCAGAAACACGCACAATCTAAAGAAACTAATATATTTTGTACATTGATACCTGAAGAAACTTAAGGAATACCAAAGTCACCACGATAGGAGTCTGAGAGGAAGCTTCCACAGAGCATGTCATTGTAGTTCCAGGTGGAAAAGTATTCCCATCCGGATACTTAGGATTCCAGATGTGGACCGTATTATCAGTTACCAATATATTGCCTCTCAGATCCGCTATAGCTCTTCCTGATAGGAATTGAAATGGTAAGTTGGTTAAGTCTTGCACAGATGATGAGATAGGTTCAATAATTTTCAATATTTTGATTGAAAATATTGATAAAAGAATAAGTTTACGGTGTTTTGTTAACTTGCAGCATTTCTAAGAGCGTACAACTAAATTAAAATTTCTTCCAACAATGGATACTTGATGCAATAATTATAATAATATAGAAACGCACCTTAGTCTCTACCAAGATGTCACCGTCAGTTATCAACTAATCAGTTGTGAGTAGACCCGGTCAACCTCTCCTCTTTAGTATTAGAAAAGTGGAATTAGCGTTCCTGGAATTAACGTTCCTTGGCAAAATCATATCCTTATCAATTTAATAAGTAAACATAATTAAGCAAACGATATAGGAGCACACGCTTAAACAGTGGATTACGTCCCTGCGGTATAAGACTTTTTCCGAGAAGACTATACATTTATCTGTAAAATGCCACGTGCTCTCTCTTGCTATTTGGGTTAAGCCCATAGCATGTAATAAGAAATTGGATTTCTCGTCTTGGATTTGAATTCTTATGAATAAAACAAGGATTTGAGTTTCTTTAATATTTCAGAGATTCAAATTGTTTTTTAAATTTATATTTAACCTTGATTTTCAAACTGACTTTGTATCTGATATTTTGATTTCACATTTGGGAACTTTATAGAGAGACCAACACGCCACTTTGACCATGTCATCCAAAACAGAATTTTATTGCAGATCATACCCAGGAGAAAATATAGTCATTAAATATGATTAATTACTTGAGCTTGCCAAACATTATGATCTAGCTGAGGCGAAGGCTTTTCTAACGAAACAAGAGATCAGGAATATTTTGATACTCTATTTTGTAGAAAAGAGTAAGAAGTCACCGTCTGGTTTGGACGGGGAATTAAAGGCATTGGAATTAAATAACCAGACGGAAGTTGAGTTAAGGAAACTTCAGTTTCAGCAAGAGCAAATGTAAATGAAAGGATTAAAGGGAACTGCAAAATGCAGAAGAAGGAAATTCAAATGTAAATGGTAAAGAGAACGTAGGACAGAGAATGGCAAGAGAGAGATATACGGAAATGCAGTTTAAACTAAAGGAATTAGAACTGTCAAATAAAGTACACACTTTTCATTTATACATAGGCGAGGCTTTTGATAGTAATAAGCATTTTAGATTTATTCCCCATTTTCGAGAAAAGGAGGTAGGCAAATATTTTGTATTTTCATGGGAAAATGAATCATTGTTTAATAGCTGGTGTCCAGATAGAAATGTTGATAAGATTATGATAATCTCTAACAAATACTGATTGAAGAGTTCAAGAATTGTGTCAGTAGTGACATTAGAACTTACCTTGATGTCAATAGGATTGAAACAATAGAGAAAGCAGTTTGTACTGCTGATGATTATACTTTGATTCACAAGGTTTAATTTGTGAATAAATAATCCTCTCAACAGGTTTTTATTTTATTTTTTTTTTTTTAAAAAAACTTTCATTCCCGTGCGAGTACTTAAAAGTCTCAAACATGTATAAAAACTGTTATGAATCAAACGTTTGTTAAGACATATCAAATATTCTCTCTTCCCACATGTATTTATTGCAGGAAGAAGGGCAAGTTATTTTATTATCGCTGTAGGTTGAAATATTTTGCCACAGAGTACAGGCAGGGCTCTTTCAAATGCTCTGTTTTTAAAGGAGGTCAAGCTCATGTATTGAAAACGAGAATGTTCTTGGGTCTAGCAAAACCCAGTCAGATTTTATTATGGAGAATTACGAACTATTCATTTCGAAGGGTTCAGTATCACTTGTTGGACTTGTTACCTTTTAAAGAATGGAGTCCTTCTGATGAAATGGAGGCCACATGACGTACCCGCTGGTGACAGTGTTCGGTATGCGTTCATATTGATGTTCCTAAGTATAATCGACTGGAAATTTTTCACCTAGCTCATTAAACTCCGTTGTCTGGTCATTCATTAAGACTTATCACAAGATCGTAAAGATTTATTATTGGCTGCAAATTAATAGTCATGTCTCTAAATATTCGACATACTCGACAAATAGTTGGAAAACCAAACCAGAAGATACCCAATGCTCATCTACAACCTATTTCTTCCTTTGAGAAACCATTTAGTAGAATAATGATAGACAGCGTATACCCTTTACCTACGACCAAGTTAGGCAACTAATACTTCTTGAAGATTACATTCGCGTCCACAAGGTTTCCAGAAGTTATGCCTTTGAGGAATATAACAACTAAGGCCATAGAAAAATTACTTGGTAAAGTTTTTTCCAAATCTTATCAGTCTCATCAAAGGTTCAATTTTATTTCTGGAATTTTCCAACACGAAATGCATGAATTAGGCACCCAACAGTTTAGGTCTTCTGCCAATCAACCTGAGAGTCAATGTGCTTTGGAAATATTTCGTCAGACGCTAAAGAATATGACTAGGTCATATATGTTTGACACAGGTAAAGATTTGGACAAAGTCATTCTTTTGATGTTGCTTGCTGTTAGAGAATCAGTTCAAGAGTCCTTAAGTTTTAGTCATTTTGAACAAGTGTTTGGACATACTGTCCATGGACCATTGAAGCTGCTGAACAAGAACCATCTTACAACCGAAGAGTCAGAAATTAATCTTCTTGGCTATGCCTCTGACTTTAAATGCATTTTGTCAAAGGCTTGCGAGGTAGCAAGAAATAATATTCAGTCTCTCCAGTCAAGAATGAAATCGTGATATTGCAAGCATACTCAGGACAGGGTAATATAGTAATAGAGTTTCGGCTCTTTCACTAATACCTTTAAATCCTCCTCAAGCTAAATACTTGGTCCATATATTATTGAAGAAAAGTAAGTGACTTAAATTACATTATAAATATATCTGGGAGGAGAAAGCAAAAACAACTTTGTCTCATAAACATGTTAAACGAGCATGTAGAGAGAGAGAGAGAGAGAGAGAGAGAGAGAGAGAGAGAGAGAGAGAGAGAGAGATATAGCCATATAAATTATTCAGTAAATTTAGTACCTGTTCTACACATTGAGGATTTATAAGAAGATGTGAAATTGAATAGTAGTGAGTATGAAGTAACTAATCTTCGCAATTCTGAAATCTTGGACAATCTGGTCCAGAAACGTTACCATCTGCTGCCACAGGAGATGAACGAACTAAAACAGTTATTAAAATAATATGAGTACCTGCTTCCAGATATTCCAATATGAACCAATAAAATCTACCACGAAGTTTAAATAGTAGATTCTACACCTGTAAAACATCCTTATATGATGAATCCTCTCAAACAAGACTGAAGAAAGAATTTCAGCATTTTCAGGAGAGTGATTTACTCGAAACAAGTAAAAAAAAGTAACTGCGATTCACCAGCCAGCCTATATCTGCTGATAAATAAAGCAAATAATGTGACAAAGACAGATTTCCAGTTCCCAGAATCGATGGCATTGACAGGATTGGAGATGCTAAATATGTCACAAAGTCTGATCTTTAGAAAGGAGTCTGGCAAATTCCACTTTCGGAAAAATCAACTCCAGATGGACTTTACCAAGATAAAGTCATGACCTTTTCAAATGGATGGTTTCCCAGTTCTTTTCAACGTTTGATGAACATGATAACATCTGGTATTGGAAATTGAAACTTTTACATCGATGACGTCATAATCGTCAACGACACTAGAAAAGACCACATGGTAACCATCCGGAGGCTTTCGAAAGATTCATTGAAGCAAATGTGACAGTCAACTTGAGTAAGAGTGACTTTGCCAGTGCTTGTGCTACCTTATCAGGACATATCGTGGGAAGTGGTTAAATAAAACCTGCAGAAGTTAAGGTTAAGGCTATTTCTGAAAATCTCTCTGCCTATATTTAAGAAGCAACTGATGCGATTTTTGGATATGGATGGTTATTAACGGAGCTTGTGCTCTAATATTTCCAAGGTTGCTGAACCTCTGACCAATTTGTTTACGAAAACCATGTTTTGCTGGTCAGAAAAGAGTCAGGAGGCTTTTGATAAATTAAAAGCCATAACGAAAGGCGCACCAATTCCTTCAGTTCCAGATTTCACTAAATTGTTCCACAAAAGAGAAGGAGTGTTTGGCTTTGATCTTGGCTTTGCAACACTTTAAGTCTATATTAGTGGAGCTCCTTCTGCACCTGCTTTATTCAGCGAACACATTCCTTCTTTAATAAAGCGAAGGACAAGAATCAAAGACTTTTGAAATGGAGTCTGCTGTACAGTCATAAAATATCAATGTTAAGCACATCAAGGAAAAGGCAAATTTGATTGCAGATGCACTCTCACGTGCACAGTAGTTAAGTATTACATTGTTTCGCATACGTGATTGTTTCACTCATAATATTAATTACATGTACGTTTGAAATATACGCCAAAATAAACTTTTGTCGCATAAATCTTTCGTTTTTAAAGAAGAAGGTTTACGGATATCTGTATAACATATATTATTTTATAATATAGGTTTACTTGAGTCATTTAATTATTTGACATTTGTCATCAATTGGCATTCTAACACAGTAAAATGTACTTCAAAACTTAGTCACGTCGCATGGTGGTGCAATGTACAGTTTAAATATCTTCAAGGTTGTCAACATCACGTGGTCCCAATAGGCCAAAAAGTTTTGAAAAACAGGTCAGAATAATATCACGTGATCCTAGGAGAACCTCAATACTGTTGATATAGCATGATGCCTTTAGCTAATGGGTGGTTAAATTATAAAAAAAGTAAAGTCTTGAAGGTTAAGGTATTTCCAACTAATAAATTGTTTATTCGCTGCGCACATAACTGGTTATAATTAGGAATTAAAAGCAGCTATCTTCATTCTTAGTTAACACCAGTCTTGTTGATAGTCATAAGAGGATATTTCATTTATTTATAATTTGTTCACTGAAATTGCAGAACTTTATACATTTGTTCTACACAGATAGAACTATAATAGATTATTGTGAAAACATAAAGGACTTGTGGATTATTAATTTCATTGGATTACAGTGAAAAATTCAAGGACATTTGTGAGATTCTAATTTCGTTGGATATTAAAACAGTGATTCTTCCGTGGTGCTAGCACATAAGCACATTAGAACCCTTATTCGGAATTCTCTAGCATTATTTCTAGATTACTCTGAAATTGATCGTACTTTTAGGAAATACTAGGAATTCATAACATATGCAAGTTCTTTTTAATTCTTTCACTGTGTTTGTAATTTTTTCTTTATATTTTAGGAAAATTAATATATCTTGCGTTATTGAATGTTTGTTCTGGCTTTTCTAGTTACATAGTTTAAGGCCCTAAGATATAATAAGAGAATTGGGTGCCCATCTCAGGATTTCATTTGTACTTGAATATTTTCAGGATTTTAATTTTATTTAAATTGAAGAACTAGAATTAAAGATTGTTAAGATGGAGTCTGACGTTAGTCATGCCATATTGATATTGGGCTTGGCACATCATCGTAAAAGAAAATTTGATTGTAGGCGCACTTTCACACGTATAGAAGTACACTATTGCTTTGTTTTGTATACGTGTTGTTTGATATATATGCCACAAGAACGTTTTATGGCATAAAGCTTTTTTTCTTTAAAGGGGGTCGTGCTGTCTATATCCATATCATATATATTTTTTATAATAATAGTTATGATAAGAGTCGTGTAATTAATGACATTTCTTATTGCCACTGTCTTATTAATAGGTTGTACTATAGAGATGAGTACGTGTATAATATGTCGTACTATTTTCATTCATATAAATCCCAAGATCAATGTGCCAAGTTCAAGTAAATAGCATCACATGATCAAAGGAGGACATTTGTAATGTGGAAAGTTCAGAGAATCTTAGTTTATTATTGGTTCAATGGGAACAGCTGATTTGTCTACTGGATTTTGAGTATTTTGAAATGATAATGAGTCATTTTATTATCTTAACTTCTGCATATCATCCTCTTACATAATGCGATATTTATGCAGCATTCCTCAATCTTAAGAGTTCGTATCATCCTTGTAAAAGAAACAATGAGGATCTTGATTTATTTGTTTAAATTGATAACCGTTAGCTAGAATTGCAGAGTTTGAAACATTTATTTTAATAGACAATACCATATACTTAATTACTGTGAAATTATTCAAGGACTTGGATAAATTAATATCGTTGGATTTATCGTGAAACATTCGAGAATATTTCTGGTACTTAATATCCTTGGATTAACTTGAATTAGAGTAAAGATTTTTGGACTTTAAAACAGTGATTCTTCTCTGCTGTTAGCACATAAACACATTCTATTTTTCACTCGAAATACCTCTGGAGTGTATCCGGATTACATGGAGTTGATGGATCATTTTAAGAATTTTAGGTATGTTAGTTAATTATTTAACTTTGCATTTTAAAGAATAAAATTTAAATTTTAAATTAACCAAAACTTTCTGGTTTTGCTCTTTTTTGTGACGAATGTGCGTAATACCATATTCATTAATTAGTTGATGAGACGTTTTATTTATTGTGGGTTCTGCTCTTGTGTGTCCTTGGTACATATATGAAGACTGCGTACAAAATGCGAAAAATTGGATTCTGTCTGGGAATTATTACTATGATTACATACGTGTCTCTTCAGAAAGTTGAAGAGAAAATGATGTTTCGATCTCTTTAGCTCAATTCCTTAATACGTGCATTTTTTATGCATGTATAGGGAATAATAATAGCAACAAAGTATGTTGTTCGTGTACTAAACATTGAAGAACTAAAGCTTTAATTACCTGTATGATTTAAACATTGTTACGGCAGCGACATGTATAGAGGATGTGATGTGGAAATGATTTCATATTTAATTTATGAGAACGAATTGAAAAATATCCATCTTTGCTGGCCGAGGCTTGTAAACGCTGGAATTATTCAAATACATTCAATATTAAACCATTCCCAGTTTGAGATTCTGTTCATCACATAGTTTTATCTGAATGGTAGAAGTTTAGAGAGAAAAAGAAGATATAATTTATTTTGATAATGGCTCCGAATGTGCACTTTTCATTTGTTGCGCTTTGCAAAACAATCCCTGGCATCCAGTTGAATTAATAAGGAGCGGTTCTATGAACAATTGCATCTAAAACCAGATTTGTTTGAAAATTATAATTGAAAAAGCAATTATTCTCTTCCAAATCAATAGAGCTTTTGACAGCATCATTTTTCCACACTGGATCTCCAATGGAAATTCCTGTATGATGTCACATAATTAAGTAGGGTTAGGTTAGTCAAACCATATACAGAGATTTCAGTAAGAATGCTCACATTGGTTCCACCTAAAGTGTTTTAGTTACACTACTAAACATCCCAGTTGTTGGATATTTATGTGATGGGATGATTACTCAGTCCAGAAATTCCAGATTTACTGAGAGGTATCTGTGAAAGGATATTTGAATCATTTGATTTGGAAAAGTAGACATAGACAAATTTTATTTGGAGTCGAAACATTTGCTCGTTAGAACTTTTTTAAAAGTGAATAAAAAATGCTGTATTTGCCAGAAGATCACCATTATTTTGGTTTTGATTCGCTAGAGCCAGTTAAAATATCAGATAAAATGAATTGTCACAGAATTGATTTAAATTTATATACAAAGAAGTCGTTCCCTTGCATGTTATCGCTTCACGCTGAGTCAGAAAAATGAATATCGATTGAAAGAGGAAGCTTTATTTCGATAAATAATGTTCATCGTCCCAGTACATGACAATCAAAATTAAAATCACTGAAAAACTAATATCTTGGTGTTAATACAGTATGAACTCGATCAAATAGACTTGTTGTTAAATGCATTTAATTTATATTGAGTAATTGATTTTTTCGTACTTGATGGTTGGGTTTCTGCCTACCTGACTAGTGTGATGTTTTGAAGACATTTACTAAAATCTGAATTCAAGGCTTAAACTTGTTCAAAGTTTTGAAGGTTTCGGAAGCGAACCTGTTTACAATCTGGCGAAATTTTTCCATCGGAGACTTGTGTGTTCCAAAACATTATATTGTTTCTAAACTCAAGTGGAGATATATATATATATATATGTATATATATATATATATATATATATATATATATATATATATATATATATATATATATATATATATATATATATATATATATATATATGACAGTTTAAGCAAATTCCTTCATTTCTGTTTCATATCAGTCTTTGTGAATCTATGATCAAAGTTTTGCAATTGTGTTCATATTATAATTCGAGAGGAATTATTTATTTAAATTATTCATTGGAAGTACAAAGTGCTCATTTACTTTTTCAAAATCGTTCAAAGCCATTGTGGTCTGTATCATTGTGGTACATCAGGACATTCAAGATTAGTGAAATCACTCGGAACATTCTATACTTTTGCATATGCTCGAAAATACATTTGGACTATTACAAACTGGCCTTTATTAATAGTACTGACAGAGGCGGAATACTGCATGTATCCGTCATTGAAATCCTCATAAATGGTTCCATGGTACATAACTGTCCTATCAATGTACTGAACCATTTGGTCGAGGCTTCAGGCTGTGTGTTGTTTATCATCGATGATGGATAGTTACATGGATGAAAGTCCACCACATTGGCTCTATCGGCAGTAAGTATAGTTAAATTGATTTCTTTCAACGATTTCATAAAAAGATTAGATAACTGTACAGCAAATATAGAAATATCTCTAAGACTTTTACAGCACATAAATACTGCATAGCATGTAAGGACAAATTCGTGAGCGTTTCAGCATTTCGATGCCATTTGCAAATGATTAGAACGTTGGAGGTTTTCCACATTCTCTGCGTATTTTTGGAGTGATATCTAAATTTTAAAATCAGGTCTTTAGAGGAGAACATTTCAGAGACATTTATCTCAAATCGAGTTAATGTGGCAGAGAGTTCTCGTATCGGTATCTAATTTTGATGACGTATAGTACTCCTTATTGAAGTTGGTATGTGTCAATCTACATAATAGATTTCAATGGCCCTCAATCCAAATCTATTGCTAATTAGGCACGAAGCATCACATGTTCAGATGGCTAGATAAAGACTCTCTCAGTGTATTACTAAATAACATAAACAAATTAAATACTTTTTGTACTATTTACCCCCATGGTCATGCAATTTTCACAGTATTCTTGTATGTTTCATTTCGACCGAGTGGAAATGCTTTGAAAAGTGAAAAGAAAACCGATGTTTCAAAAGAAATATGCATCCCAATGAGAAAATGTTAACCATATTAATTTGTGAATTCGCACGTTATATTGTACATTATCTCTAATTGCCATCCTTGACTGGACAAGGTTTTCTGCTGCCATCCATTTTGTGGAGTGGTTCACATCTAATATAATACATCAAACGTCGGAATGAACTGACGAAATGCTGGGTAAATGAGCCTCTGTTTTAGTCCAGAGACCTTAATGGATCCACATATGAACTACTTAAAAAAAAGCCCATATACTTACAATTGTTATAAATCGACCGAATTTTTGGTCAATTGATGCTGATCATTTAATTTTTATACATCGGTAAATTCTGTGGACTACTTTTTGTTCCAAGTTTCCAGATAATTTTATTTGAAGCTTTATCGATACCAACGGATTACATGATAATAATAACAAGCTCCAACCACTCACCTTTGTGATTTCCGACCAAAATGTGCAACCCCCGATACAGCCATGAATTTGACATAATACACAATGTGAAGCATGACATGTGCAAGGTATATCTGCAAAATGTCGCTGTGCTAAAATTTACATTAATTTATTTTGTTATTGACGTAATAATGTAGTTGTTACTCCTATTGGTACAGAATGAAAAAAACAATTGACGATTTGCCTTTAAAGAAAATATATAAGTAAAAGAAAATTGCGTTTTCTGAGTAGATATACGCAAATTTAAAAACAAATTTACAACTTACTAGGGATACACTCGTATTCCATTCTCATGTAGTTGGTTTTATTTAAATGTTGGCCGTTGTGGCATGGAGTATCCATCCGTGCAATACGAATACCGGTGCAGTCCTGACGACCATTGCATGATAAATAGTGTACCAATCCAACACCAAGATATCTGAACAAAGAAAGAAAACAAGGAAAATTTACCCTACAAACCTTAATAATAATAATAATAATAATAATAATAATAATAATAATAATAATCTGGATTTCTAGAATGCAGGCCCTTTTTGTAACACATTGAAAATAACTATATTTCGTAGTCACGTGATCAACATTCGAGTAATCTCTGGGATATCAGTAAAGCAAAGCTGCACGTTAAGATTTATAATTAACCAAGAAAGTAAAAGATAAATATTGATCTACATATTCTGACAATTTTTATATTAAATCTCAAAAGTAGCATGAGATATTCGATATTAATACGTAATTTTATATTGGTATAATTAATTTTTGTAACGCGGTACAATAAGGAATTATTTAACACACGACAATCCTTAAAAGGACAATGATGTACTACTGTGATAGGAAATTCTGCTGCTTAAAGTTGTCGCTGTGTGTATTTTGTGTTTCAAATGTTAGCATTTCCTTTATAACATTTTTTCGATCTACAGTTCTTTCTTACGTTCTGGACCCGCCATTTTTATGATTTTGTATCGTAATAAGAATGTATTTATAAGAAACATATTACAGATTTACTATTAGAAACACTAATTATAAATTACGAATCTAGCCAAACACACTGTGCCTTTCATGCAGACTCGGGTGCCTGTAATGGGCTTGGGTGAGAAATTAATTCTATCATGACATGATTCTATCTTTTTCTTGTTTCTTGAATTATTTATGTGAACATTCAGTCTTTATCTAATCATGATGCATGTTTTGTATTAATAAGTAACCATGGGTAGGAATAGGTAAATAGGTAACATATTTCATCCACTAGGCAATACCTTTTCTTTGAGAATGAGGCTTTGTTAATGTTCCCCTCCATTGTGTAAATTTATCATCAGACTAAGTTTCAGGACTCTTGACAGTCGGAACAGCGATATATTTGCGCATTGAGGATGTGAGTTTATTATTATTATTAGACAGTTACCTACCTAAAGATAAAGTTCCGATTAATCCTCTTGTAATTGAAAAGTCTTGTTTGGATGAAAAAGTTGACCCTGTTGAAAATTAAATCTCTGATTTATACACAGCTTCTGCAGTTACAAAAGCTATGGCAAAAAGGGCCCTTGAGAAACTTTTTGATCAGGAAATTATTTGTTTTAGCTAACACATATATTGGCCAATATTTTATTTGGTCACCTTTGCTCCTGGTACTGATCACTCAATCGGTATTGATCATGGTGATACTGTTTTTACTAAAAACTTCACCTTATTCTAATCATGGTGACAAACGATAATCACTATTGTCAAACAGGAAACAGATCCTGAAATCTCCTGGTTGTTTCAGAGTGCAATTAGCAAAACGAAGCCACATTAGTAGCAGTCTATTATTTTGTTAAAAATGGAAGACTACCTAAGGTATCCGCTATTGACGAGTGGTCATTAGCCTATCAAATTGTTGTCCCAAGTAATATCGACAGGAACGTCGTAGATAAGCCCATGAAAAGCCATTGGCTGGTTATTTAGTAGTCATGAAGACTAAATCATTGTTATTGGCCAAAAATGAAAATTTTAGGGCTGCGCGGACCCCGTGTGAAATGAGGACAACGGGCCTACAAAACCTAATTTCTATATAGCTGAAGAAATTCTGTGAAATAATCATAGAAAAACACAGGGTTTTTTTTCAAATCAAATTTATATGAATACGAGAAAAAGACTTCTCAGACAAAGTCAAAGTACCTGATAATTAAAGGCTCAGAGAAGCTTTTGTATCCCTTCATATTTTAATAGGGATATACTTGGCAGAATGAACAATAAGTGATATAGAGCCTTTCGACATCAAAGTGCCATAATTCTCGACAATAAAATCCGACTGGGTATTGTTTGATGCAACATTTGGATTGCTTTCAATACCTGACCGTGACCTTGACCATATAGGATACAAAAGCCTTTGTATTTGTTATGTCTTGATTCTGTTGCTTGTTGCTTAATATGTAGCAATCAGTAATAACGCGCCCTTTTCTTCTTACAATAAATGCACGTTGGAAGAGATTCATATTTATGATCAGTCTCATAAGAAGTTAGATTCCTATAAGTGTGCCAAATTGTGATTTTAAGTCCTCGTATGAGACTGAGATGGATTTTTAACAAAACTCTGTCAAGAGGAGGCTTACTGGAGAATCAAACTTTGTGATTCAAGGAATAGTTGTCAGCTATACAAGCATCATTGTCAAAGTTTCCACCTTTTACTTATCAAGATAGGTCTTGACGTCACCATGGACGCAATTCTTAAATTCTTCAACTAAAATGAGCTGCTTGAGACCATCGTAATCTTGATCAACCTTCTTAGATGTGTGCCACTTAACAAATAGTTATTCTTTTTCCCTAGCAAACTCGACATGGGTTTGCCCAGTTTCTATTCTACAATTCCTAAGCCTCTGTCGATATGCCTAAGATACCAACTCATTATCCTTCAAGACACTTCCCTTGACCACATCATGATTAACACTATGTTGTACCGACAGTGAAATCTTGTCAATAAGTACACTCTTTTAGTAACAAAGTCCGATGCTAACATGGCAAATTACACATTTTTAGCAATTTTCTCAAAATGGGGAAAATAATAATCTACCTCGTTTTATTTACAAGAGGGGGGATACTAACCTAATTTCTGGTAACATCAAAACCTGATCTTAAGTAGTGTGTTTTGGCCTGCCATTTCAAGTTCTTGTAATCTATAAGGTATTTCTCTTTCTTCCTTTCATTTTCTCTCTCAGTTTGTATTTCTCTTTCCTTTTTTCCATTTCCATTTCGCTTCTTCTTTTTGCATTTGTATTTCACTATTTACCTATCTTGTTTTACTCTTTGCATTTGCATCTGTTTATCTTCTCTCTCTCTCTCTCTCTCTCTCTCTCTCTCTCTCTCTCTCTCTCTCTCTGTATTTGCATTTCTCTCTCTTCCTTTTCTCTCTTCCGCTTCCTTTCCGCTCTCTATGCATTCGTATTTCTCTCTCTCTCTCCTTTTTATCTTAGCATCTGTTTCTCTCCTCTCTCTTTGCATTTGCATTGCCACTTCACCTCTCTCTCTCTCTCTCTCTCTCTCTCTCTCTCTCTCTCTCTCATCTTGGATTTCCGTCATCACTTTCTTAACTATATTAACATCGGGTTTTTAACTGTAGTTATTTTAATTTCCTATCCGAACTTGACACCAATTTACTAATTAAATCCAAAGCATTTTTATCCAAAATATTCTTTTCCGCAATATATTGGACTCCGTTAAAGACGCCATCACCTCAGACATATCATAATATCTGCAAGTTCAAGCAACCAGTCCTGTTTTGATGACTCCAACCGTTCCTGGACAGAATTCAAAACTACAGATTTGTCAAAATGTAAAACCAAAATGCCAGGGATAAAAAAAAATCCGAAACAAAGTAAATCTAAATTTCAAAAGCAATTTTAATTTCTCTGAAATATTTTTCAGAAATTCTTTTCCAGGACGAGCCCCCAATTTTCTATCACGACTCTATAATCTTGAACTAAGTAACAGAAAAAACGAAAACATTCACGTTTTGTAAAATTCAATAAATATTTTCCCTTGAATTCAAAATGAAAATTTAGTGTATGATTATAGAGTTGTAACATCATATTTATCTAATAAAGTTTTAATACCTTTAGCCCAATTTGCATAAACGTTACTACAATTTCTTAATGAATAAATACAATTAACAAATACCGATACAATATTTAATCATGTAAAATAAAGAATATGCAATAATACACACGGTTTGAAATGTACAACCGTAGAACAAGTTGAAATAAATAAGTAAATACTATACACATGAAAATGAGTTTGCAGTTCCGAATTTTGAGAAAAGCAGACATAAGAAAAACAGGACGCACGTTATTTAACCTGGTAATAATTGCCTGATAATGAAAGTATTTCTTTTGCTTTTAAAACACATAAATTTCATTAGAAAGGAACCATCGGGAATTTCACTTACATGTCACCACATTCAGTGATGTTATATCTGCAGCAACCGTCGCTAGGGAGTGGAGTTTGGGCTGTTTCCTCCTGCGGACATCCCGTGTCTCGGAGTTTTGCAAACGCTTTCAGACTAATGATAGAAATCACTTGACCAGTGTCGCACGCTGCTGTCAGATAATTGTCCCACATGAAGCCATAGCACCCTTCAAAGATTTTTACATCTAATGACTGTCCGACTGAAGCTGAAATTTAAGACAAATTTGTGAAAGTTAGGAATTTAAATGCTATTATAAAGTGAAACTAATCTGTAAAGGACATCCAAGGAACAACAAGATTTTGTTATTTGTAGACATTGTACCTTATTAAAAGGATAAATGTCTAAATGAACTAATATAAATGTCGAGTAATAATATACTTAATTTAAATGTCCGCTAAGCAAGGTTTTATAGTACTTTAGTGCACATGATAACATCAGTTTTATATGCATAAGTTTTAGTCGTGACTTATTAAATGGTCCATTTGAATTATTCCTTATATCTTTAAATTAAAAAATATTCCCAAATATGCAAATTGCATGAACTGGTTTTCTGAGATGGATCGGTGAGAGCGATTTATTGATGGATCGCCAAAGACGAGATAGATCTTACTTCTAAAACTTTTTGTATATATATATATATATATATATATATATATATATATATATATATATATATATATATATATATATATATACAATAAACCGACAACGAACAGTGCAAAACTAGTATCTAACTAGCCTAACTTTAAACTAATTGACACCTTTCGCAAATTGAACCCCTCATCAAAAATGTACACATGGTACCGAAACACACTAGACCCCTCGTTACCAATGCTAGCAAGCAGACTTGATCGACTATATGTTTCTAAAAATATAGCAGATTTCATCATTAATTCGACAATAGTTAACTTTACTCAATCTGACCACGATGCAGCAGTTTTAACTATCACATGCAACCTCATCAATATCATATGGTACTGGGTACTGGAAATGCAATAACTCGCATTTGAACCATACTACATTGAAATTACTCATTACGGACCTAATACAGAGAGAACTAAAATATCATAACCTCACACTAGAATATTGGGATGAGCTAAAACTCAAACTTAAAGAAGAAATCATTCGATACTCCAAACAACTTAGTAAAATTAAAAACTATGCAATTAAATCATTGAAAAAAGACTACCAATATCTGAGACAAAAATATGATTTAGTCAATAATGAGGAACGTTTCTTTCAACTACAAGAACTCCGCATGTCTATCTAGGAATTACAAAATGAAAAATATATAAGATCAGTCATTAGGAGTAAAGCAAAAATTTTACATAATAACGAAAGACCGAGCCAATTCTTTTTTCAATTAGAAAACAAGAAGGGTCCCCAGAAAACTATCACTGAAATTGAGTATAATAACGTGACCTATAACTCTAGTGCTGATATTTTAAGCTGTTTCAAAAAGTTTTATTCAAATCTATTTACCACTGAAACAATTGATGAAGAATTATTTGAAGAATTTTTAACTGGGTTACCTCAGTTAACCGCAGAGGATAATTGTTTTCTCACTGGACCAATTACTAAAGCAGAAATTTGGAAATCCTTAACTGTGATGGAACCAAATAAATCACCTGGACCTGACGGTCTCACAAAAGAGTTTTACGTCACGTTTCTTGGAATTTTTAGGCGACACATTAGTCCGTTTATACAATTTGATCTTTGAATCAAACACTCTGTCTGATTCACAAAAACTATCCTATATTACGCTATTATGTAAGGATCCTCAAAATTCAAATAATATGAAAAATTGGAGACCTATCTCCCTATTAAATTTAGCTTACAAAATTCTATCTAAAGTTATTACTAATCGACTTGGTAATGTTATGTCCAAAATAATACATATGGATCAAACATGTGGAGTTAAAGGTCGATCTATTTTTGACAATGGTCACCTTATACGAAATATTTGTGACTACATAGAGCAAAAAGAATTATCATGTGCATTTATATCCTTAGATCAGGAGAAGGCATTTGATAGGGTAAATTATCAATTTATGTTAAAAACGTTAGAATCTTTTGGATTTCACCCCAATTTTATTAAATGGATCTCAGTTTTCTATACTGATATTCGTTCATCAGTTATAGTAAACAATTATATTTCGGATTCCTTTTTAATTTCCAGAGGAGTTCGTCAAGGTTGCAGTCTTTCCCCCCTTTTATATGTAATAGTGTATGAACCTTTTGCAATTAAAATTCGAAATGATCCAGATAGTATAGGTATTCAGGTGCCAGGTGCAACAGAGGCCTGTAAGATCTCCCTTTACGCGGACGATAGTACAGGTTTCTGTTGCACGGACAAATCGATCGAACGGTATTTATTTTGGTCTCGCATGTACGATCGCGCTTCTGGCGCTAAGGTAAATTACAGTAAATCTAACGGTATGTTCATGGGAAAATGGCGAAACCGCAGTGATCACCCTTTCGGCATTTCTTGGATCGACAAACAAAAAATTGTAGGTTTTCATTTTGGCAACGATTTAAGTAACGATGATTCACTGGAATAAAAATGTTACTAAACTTACGAATACACTATTACTATGAAAACGTAGAAATTTGCCTCTCATTTCTAAGTCCCACGTTATTAACCTTTTAGCTTGCAGCAAAATCTGGTATACTGCAACTGTGATTGATCTACCTAAACATTATGAGAATCTAATCAATAGGAACATCTTCACTTTTTTGTGGAATTCTAAATTCAAACCTCTTGCTAGAGCCGTATGTATCAACCCACTCCACGGTGGGGGTTTCAACATCACCCATTTGAAATGTAAAATGCAGGCAATACGTATACAACATATCCAAAAATTACTCGATGATGAGTATTCAGCCAAATGGAAAGATTTTGCAAGGTATTGGATCGGTTTACAATTAAGATCTTTCAACCCTAATTTAGGCCTTAACAAATTTACTCATACACTCTATGTACCGAAATTTTATCAAAAGTGCATAACCATTTTCAAAGAATTTCATGAGAACAATCCTGGTCTCGAGTTTGGTCAAGTCCCTACAAAACTTTTTTACCAACGACAATTACAAAACTACCTTCTTGAACCCAAAATAACCAAATTATACGACTTAAACTTCTTCAACATTTGGAAAAACCTGCATAATAAATTTTTAGATCCCATCACCAGAGATGTGTGTTTTAAAACCATACATGACATTTTACCCGTTAACTACAACATGTTTTTAAAAAAGATTTCGAAATCCAAGTTATGCACTTTTTGCGGTGGCATTGAAACTACTGATCATTTATTTTTCGAATGCAAATCAATACTCCCTTTACAACAGCTCATTATCAAATGGTTGAAAAAACTTTCAAGAAACTCCTTCAATACCTTTTATACTTTCCTTAAATTCGGTCTTATCCCGAATGGGGCCTCGTTCCCGGAACCTGAATTCGAGGACTTGTGCCTTTTATTATGTGCTGAATATAAATATGCCATATGGATTAAACGTATACAAGCATATTATCATAAAGAAGTGGTAACTGGTAACACCTTGTTATCCTTCTTTCTCTCTCGATTAAAATGTAGAATCAGAGCTGACTTTTCCAGACTGAACCTTGTTCACTTTATAGATAAATGGTGTTTAGCTGGATTATTCTGTTCTCTCTCCAATTTTGAATTAGTAATTGACATAAGCCTAGAATAATACTCACTACTTACCTTTCGATTTCAGTAAACCCAATTTTATATCCTTTTAGAATCTCTCCTTATCTCTTAGCACATAGCCTTTTTGCCACAATGTTTTAATCCACGTATAACTTTAGTCTAAGAATATCCCAAGCCGCACGTGCTAACATTCTCCCTTTCTTCGCACGAGCTTTTACTGCACTTTACCGTTTTACACGATGCCTCTTGCTCATATCCTTTAGAATACTCTTTCTATTTCAACCAATATAATATCTCCATTTGTAGAAAAGAAAATTGATTAATAATTTCAATATTTCCATAAATGTCAAATAATTTACAATGTCAACTGAAAACAATCGATTTATGTATAACATCCTCATCTGGGCGTAATGTGAGCTAATACCATGCACATTTTTATAGGAGTGTGTGTGTTTTTAAATGTTTATATCAGCAGGAAGAGTGCGTATGTACGTGTATATAAATGTGTGTGTATATATATATATATCTGTGAGATTATGCGTGTACGGGTGAGAGGGTATGTCTTGTATGGGTGCAGATTGTATTAGCATCACTTGTACATTTTACCATGTAAATATTCAATAAAGATTTTATGGAAAAAAAAGAAAAAGGTTTCCCCACAGGTATCCTATTTTACTAGGATTATTATCAGTATTATTATCTAAATATTTGCTTATTGTGAATTTATTTGAATTGTGCAAATTTAAAAAACCATTGTGCTTTTTGCCGTTGGAAAGTGGGCAATCCTTTAAGCTAAAGGATGGCAACAGTAGGAAAGGGCAACAAGCCCCAAGGAGGGAGAATCACCAGCTATTTTCCCACAGAATTAAAGACGACTAACCAAGGAAGACCTTTGTTAGCATACCGAAGGCCTGGAGTCCAGGTGATAGATTTGACCAACTTCTCAGAAGGAGAAAGACCTAGACTAGCGGAGCTCCTGCAAGGACTAGTCGCAATGGGTGTCAAGTCGGAAATGATCCAAGGGTTTCAGAACGGAGGCAGAGGTCTATATTATATCTTTCCGCAAAACGAGAAACTACTATTCAAAAATGGGCAGAACCTCGAAATCAAAGGGAAAGAGGCAAAGGTCTACAGCCCCCCCCCCCAATAAAACAATTAGGGGAAAAGAATATTGAGTTACATATACCAGGACTGCCAATAGAAGTCCCAAACGAGGAATTGTTGGGAAAGATGGAGAAGAAATTCGGGATCAAAGCCATAAGTCATCAGATGGCAACTTGTTGGGGTTTCCCCAAAATATTGACGGAGGTCAGATTAATAACGTTGTCAGAAACTGAAGCAAGGAAAATACCGGCAACATTTTACGTGATGGGCTTCATTATCAAAACGTGGTACAAAGGATGCCAGTTCCACCGACCTTGCAATAAGTGTGGAAACGTGGGACACCTACAAATAGATTGCCAGGTGCAGACCACAGGAGCTCAAAACACTTATGCATCAATAGTAGCGGGTAAGAAGGGGCAAGTGGAAATAGCTGCGGTCCCCAACCCAGAAGAGTCAAATAAACCAATAGAGATAGATGACACGGGAAACATAGAGAAAGAAATCCAGAAAACGAATAATGAAGAGACTGAAGTTAAGCAGACGACAGTAGAGACAAATAAATCAATAAACACGACGTACAACACAACAGACGACTCGGAGAAATGGCAAGATGCGAGCCAAACCAGCTCCACAGAAAAAAAGAAATCTAAAGCCAGAGCAAGGAGGCTGCAGAAGCAGAAAGAAATGGAAGTAAAAGAGAAAAATCAGAGTGGGAAAAAGAAAACTTTCTATGTGGCGGACACACATCTAAAAAAATCACAAAACAACACTGACGACTCAATACCATAAGAGAATAAGACAATAGAAGAGTCCCTGATTTTGGAATCACCACCAAAAGGGGACATGGGGAAGGATTCAATGACACCAATCTTGGTCCAAAAAAGAAAGAGGTCAGCTTCGACTCCAAGGACGCCCTGGAAGCCAGAAGTAATAGAACTGATAAAGGAAGCAAGAGAATCGCAGAGGGCAATCTCCCTAAATAGAGAACATCAGAGAGATCCGCAGAAGAGACCTTTAACGATACAGGAATATAAGGCAAAAAGGATTGCCCACTAAGGGGAAATTTCCATTTTGCCAGTAAATAAATATATATTACAAAATAAAACAATGAACCAATTTCAGCCAAGATGGAGGGATTAAACCTCAAAATCTTGACTGTAAATATTAATGGATTTAAAAACAAAGAAGAGAAAATTATAGAAAAAGCTAAACTTTACGATATTATTTTGATTCAAGAGACACATGGTTTAACCTAACAAGAAGTGAAATTACTGGAAGAAGAGCTAGACGCTCTAGTAATCACTAGTAACTATCCAGGAAAGAAAATAGCTGGAGTAGCAATAATTGTTCGGCAAGCGGCCAAAGGTTTAAACTTTGAGGAAATAAGACCAAACATAGAACTACAGGGTAGAGTAGTACACATCAAATTAAATAACTGGAACATTTTTAATATTTATGTTCCAGCAGGGGGTATCAATCCGATGAAAATTAAATTTATTACAAATATAACAAACTATATACAACAATTTATGGTGGAACCATGTATTATAGGTGGGGATTTTAATTGGGTGATAAATGAAGAGGACAAAAGTGAAAAACTTTAAGACTCGGATAAGGCTCTAAAGAAGTGGGTAATTATTTTAATAAAAACTAATAATCTAATAGACACTTTCAGATGGAAAAATACAAACATCAGAAAATATACATATACATATGAACAGAAAAAAGGAAGCAGACTAGATACTTTCTACATATCAGAAAACCAAATTGCAACAATTAAAAAATGTAACATCCATGAAGAGAAAATAGCAGATCATAACTTGGTTGATTTAGAGATACAGATTGTAAATAAATCAAAATGGGGCTATGGAATATGGAAACTAAACAATTCACATTTGGAAAATAAAAACTATATAGAAACTATTAGAATATTTATAAATAGATTTAAACTAATTACTGTAGTAGACATTATGACAGATTGGGAAAATTTTAAAAAATAAGTAAAAGATTTGACTAAATTTTATAGTAGGATAGAAAGGGAAAGGGAAATATGGATTCAAAAATCATTTTCAAAAATACAGCAAAAGAGAATCCACACACAGTACAAGATAAATTAATAATTCAACAATGGGAAGAATTGGAAAAGAAGAAACTAAGAGGTGTTAAAATAAGGGCGGGGAAATTTAGTAATTTGTATAACAAAGGGAGGGGATTGTACAGAAGATTATAACTGAAAAGGGGGAAACAGAAAAAGATAGATGAAATGAAATTGGGTTGAGAAATTGTAAAGGATAAACAAAAAATTCTAAAAGGTATTAAAGAATATTATACAAATATTTTCAAATCACAGCAAATAGAAGTAGAAAATATAAAGAAATACATACATGAAACTAAATATAACCAAATAGGAATAGAGGATAAAGAAAATTGTGAAAAATACATCACAGTAGATGAAATAAAAAATGCCATCAATAGTTTGAAAAAGGGAAAGTCACCAGGATCGGATGGGTTAACAAACGATTTTTACATAACTTTTAAAGATGATATAGTTGACATTTTAGAATTGTTATATAATAACATCTTAACGGAGAAATGCCAAAAACTGTAAGGGAAGGGATAATTACATTAATATACAAAGGGAAAGGGGAGAGAAATGATCTAAAAAACTGGAGACCTATAACTCTTTTAAATGTAGATTATAAAATTTTGAGCAAAATTATAACTAATAAAATTAGAAAGTGTCTAAATAATATAATAGATTTCAATCAGAGCTGTGGGGGAATGGGAAGAAAAATTGTGAATATTACGTTATCCATTTCAGCAATTATAGACCTCATTCAAAGTAAAAATGAGAAAGCTATAATGTTTTTATTCGATCAAGAAAAGGCGTTCGATAGAATCGAGCACGAATTTATTTTTCATACGCTAGAAAAGTGTGGTTTTGGTATAAATTTAATAAATTGGATTAGAGCAATGTATAGAAATATTACTTCAAAAATAATAATAAATGGAGCCCTGACGGGCAAATTTTCGCTTCAGCGTTCAGTTAGACAGGGCTGTCCTTTATCTATGATACTGTATGCTATCGCCATAGAGTCCTTGAACATAAATATAAAAAATAACACTAATATTCAAGGATTAAAAATACCTAATATGAAAGATGAATTTAAAACTATACAACATGCAAATGACTGCACTAACTTTACTAGAGACGAATATTCATTCAAACACCTACAAGAAGAATTCATAAAATTTGGAAAAGTCTCTGGTTCTGCGATAAATCATAGCAAAACAGAAATTTTATTAATAGGAAACTGGCGAGGAAATCACCCAGGTCTCCCGCCAAACGTGATAAAAACTCATGTACAAGCATTAGGAATTATCTTTGGGCTGAACTCAACTCAGAAGAACTATAGTGAGTTAATATCAAAATTAGACGCACAAATTGAAACTTGGTCGCATGTCAGGATAAACTTAATAGACCGCATACAAGTCGCCAAGACATACATGTACAGCCAATTAAATTATATTATGAACACAACTCACTTAACAGAAGCCACGATCGGCAATATAGAAAGGAAAATAACGAGCTTTATTTGGGAAAATAAAATTCATTACCTAGGAAAAAAAATACATTTGCAGACCCAAAGTTAGGGGGGATTAGAACTCCCTAACCTAAGCTTGAAGCAGAAAGCAATGATTTTAAATAGATTCAAAACACTAAATGAAAAAGCAACATATCCATGGGAAGCCATAAATATATATTTATATGGGTACCTATGTAAATTTAATAAGAATATATATAAAAATAACTCACTTAGCAAACTGTTAGAACCGCCAGGATATTTTAGGAGAAAAAAAGAATTAATATATATAAATAGAAATAATGATGAACTTTGGAAAAAAGAGAATGATATATATACAACTCTAATGGAACCTTTCATTAAAGAGAAACATGTAATAGAATTGAGGAACCCGAACATCAATTGGGATATAATATGGAGAAATTGGGCAAGCATTAAAACGCCTGCTATTCAAAGCAGAATGTTTTTCTATCTTCACGACAGATGGTTAACAGGGGAAGTAGCTTTTGATAGACGCTTAACCAATAGTATACCTAAATGTAGATTGTGTGGTCGTTATATCGATTCAAAAAAACATTTAATTGTAGAATGTCAGAAAAATAAACTTGAAAGGGAAAATAATAGAACCAGAATACAACAAAAATATGGAATAAATGAAAATTCTCAGTTTTTATACACAAATGGAATCAATGATAAAGGACTATATAATGATATTATAATTTTTATCAATACAATTATGAAAACTATACGGGAATACAATTAGGAAATTGCAGCCAAATATATGCCTGTGGGATCTATTTAACATACAACAATTACACATAAAAAAGGGGAAGTTAAGGACGAGGGTACGTGGCCAAAACTACGTGACTAACGTGAGGTAGGACGGCCCGTACCGACTCCTAAAACCCGACCCCTAAGCACACACACATGCATAGCAGACACCTCTGTCTTATAATCTAACTATCATCTCGAAACAGACACTAAAAACAAAAAGAGTTCCAAAGCTAGAAAGGCCGGTATCGCTCTAGATCACAACCTGTCTCCTGAAGCAAAAGGAACTCATAAAGTTAAAAAAAAACTACGAGGATTTGATCTTTAAAGCCAGCCCTTACAATAACACAAATGCAGACACAACAGATAACACACATATAGCACACACAGGGCAATATGGATCCCTGGCAAGGATCACTAAAAGTAAACGAGCGGTGACTTCCAGTCCGGGAAGGAAGCTCTTATACTACACTAGATTAAGATCGGTGTTTTAACCCTATTGCAAAAATTGTTAAAAAAGAAATTGTTAAAAATAATATAACTAGCACATACAATTCAAGGAAAACAAAAAAACATATAAAAACCATTTATGTTTCGGACTAGGGGTCCCTCACATGATGATGTTTCTGAGAGGGACCACACCAATAACAGTTTCCTAAGGATGAGGCCCTTCCATTGCACTTCGGTTGGGCTGACACCTGCGATCACCCCAAATGTGGGTGACTCGGGGTCGTTATTTATTAGTGAAGGGGTCTACGTTCGCGCTAACCCCTGATAATTCAATTAAAAATAACCAATAATCTCAAGCTTAAGACAAAATTAGTCTGGATGTCGATGGTTAGCACGTGCCAATCAATAGCAGTGATTACTTCTCACACTGCTCTCTCTCTCTCTCAGGGGGCCATCTCAAAACCAACAGGTGAAATATCTCCGAGTAACAGCCTTCAGTGTATGTGTAAAAAAGAAGAAAAAGAAAAAAGAAAGAAATGGAAACATGCTCTGCTCGATTTGACGAAAATCAATTTTTATTTTCACAGAACTTCTCTGCAGTAGAAAGGGAAACAATATCTTCAAGTAATAAGAACAGTTACAGCAGCAATACAGCAAGCTTGTTGTCCTCATCAACAACAATGATAGCGTCATCATAATTCTCATTGTAGACATCATCTGCATCACCACTTACTTCTGTATCAGCAGCACTTTCAACAATCCAAAGTGTCTACACTCCTCAGACAGTACGGCGAAGCGTAGCTGTCCAAGCAGTGGCACCAAGATTTCGAATTTAATAAAAGAAAGGATACGAATAGTAGTATTCTCTTGACCTGACAAGTTGATTCGCAGCGGTTCATAGCAAAAGAAATTGATGCACTGCAACCCCAAATTTATACCTGCATATTTCATGCACAAAGGTCATTTAGGACACCAAAAATGATCTTGCCAGTGCAAACGCAAACCTTTTCCCTTGCTAATAGTTCGGGACAGCTGGATGCGATTGACGATAGTTCTTCCTAGACCACTATTGCCAATTCACTGTCCACTTGTAGTGAAGTAACTAGGGGAGGTCAATTCCCGACATCAATTTCAAGAACAACACAAGCCGGAAAATGCCGAATTGACAAATCTATCCATATCTTTAATTAGGAAACAATAATAGATGAAAAGGTCACACCGTAGCCTCAAGTGAAGAAATTTGCCAGGGGCCAATATACGAAACTATTGCATGCCGCGCCAGTAAACATATATATATAGGAGATATCCATCGTAAAAGATACTAAAATTGCAAATAAAGGACTATTTGAAGATATTTCAGTTACATTTGTAATGTTGAAACATAAGCTATAAAGTTGTTCGGAATGCTAAGACATCCGCACCTCTATGGCCCTGAATCGTTTTCATTTATTTCCTATATTTAGAGGCACACTTCCTACTCCAGACACAAATGTCAGGTGATAAACGTCGGGAAACGTCAAGTAATCATGCTTACCTGGGCCAGGGAGTACCGTGATCAGCTAGGCGGTTTCCCCAGGATGAGGCCCTTCCATTGCACTTCGGTTGGGCTGACACCTGCGATCACTCCAAATGTGGGTGACTCGGGATCGTTATTTATTAGTGTGGGGGTCTGCGGTCGCGCTAACCCCAGCAGCAGGCAGGTCGAACAGACATCTGTCTGAATCGTCATTTGTCTAAAACATAAGGTTCCTACAGGGGCTAAAAAATAAGGTCAATAACGATAAACCGATCCTCCTAACTTTTATTATTACCAAAACGAATAATGTTAGCTCATTTTTGTTATTTTATTTTTGACTTTTTGTTTTTAGTTTTATAGTGCGTTTAGTTTACTTCCTGGGTCACTCAATTTTTGTCGTTATATTTTAGTTATATTAATTTTAGTTGTATTATTGTTTGAGGTACCGAACGATTCAATTCCTTCTCTGCTAAATATGTTGTAATAAATTGTGTTTGTTTAATTCCATTAGGTGAAAGATGAGGTTAAGGATCCAGCCCGCGCTCAGGCCGGTACACGCCCCTACTTGGACTGTAAACCGAAGCCCTCCCCCCATCTCCCACCCCCTGGTTATGATGTCCTTACCAACACTAGCAAGCAGATTTATCGACTAGTGTTCTAAAACCATAGCAGATTTCATCATCAATTCGACAATAGTCAACTTCATCCGATCTTAATACAGCTATGCAGTTCGTCAATATCATATGGTACAGGTGACTGGAAATGCAATGACTCGCATTTGAACCATACCATATTAAACACTAAATACGGAACTAACGGAAAAATAAAATATCACAACTTTACGCTAGAATTTTGGGACGAACTAAAAATTAAAATTTAAAAAACATCATTCGATTGCCCATGCAACGTTACATAATTAAAAATTCTGAAATCAAACTATTAAAACAAACTACCAAACTCTTAGAAATACGATTTAAATAATAATGAAGAACCTTACTACCAATTACAGGAAGTTAGCATGTCTATTGTTACGAATATGTAATTAAATTGCTTGTGTGTTAGTTTTAAATTCTTTTATTTTAATTTTGTTTCATTTTATTGTAATGATAATTTTTACTGGATTTGACTATTTTCGGAAAATTCACTTCTCTGTTTTGACCTGAGTAAAATGAAAAAGCTATTACATTATCAGTATTTTTAGCTCGCTTTGGTTGAGACGTTTTGTAAACACTAAGCGGAAATGATTGGGTATTACCAAGGTCATGTTCGGCCCACATGTTAGCTGAATTGTAAACAATTTTATTTTTAAATTCATTTCTAGTGTGGGAATCTGATTCTTAGATAGGGCTATTCTTGTCTACGTGATAATTGGCATTTTTTTTTTTTTTTTACTGCGCTGTTCAAATTAGTGATCACGTTGCCCTGTCACGTGAGCCACCATGTGATCTAAAATCGTGTGTTAAGACAGACGGTTTTTAGTAGACCCAGGCAGTCGTAAAATTGTACCTTTGGGCTCAAGGTATTTGTCAAGTTGTTGCTATTTGAGTTGATTTTAGTATTTAAAATAATTTATTCACCATGGGAAATATTCTACTTCAACGAAATACTTGGACAAAGACATTCAGTGGAAATTTATTCTTGAATTCTAAACGGGAACATTATAAATTATGTTTCAGCGAGGATCTGTTGCCATCAGTACAACGACCTCATTTGACGTCATCGCCTTCCATATTGGAACTTCATAGAGATTCGAACCTGGATTCAATTAGAACTGTTTAGTGATAGGACTTATATTTTTCAATTTTAGGATTAATTTTGGGATTATATTCACAAACCGTAAGTCCTATTTCCTATGTTTACATTGTTTTCTAGGGAATACATTATTTGGTTAAAATTTGCAAAGCTTGTTGGCTTCACTCTTTTCTTTTGTTACTTTTGTACGAGCCTACACGTAATAAGAATTACAAATTGAAAAATACAACGGTTCAGTGATTAGGAGTAAAGCCAAAATTTTAGATTTAAAAAAAAAAGTCGAGCAAATGCTATTTTCAGTTGGAAAAAAAAGGGTTCACAGAAACCTATTACCGAAATTCAATATCAGGTGTCGTACGACTCCATTGCTGATATTTGAAATTGTTTTAAAGAGTTGTATTCACCACCGAAACGATGAAGAATTCTTTGATGACGTTTTAACTGGGTTACCTCAATAAAACTACAGAAGATAATCACTTTCTTATTAGCCAAATTACTACTAAGTATGGAAATCTATGATGGACGCAAATAAATCCCCTGTAGCTGATGGTCTCACAAAGCAGTTCTGTGTCACGTTTTTTGAACTATTATGAACTATTTTTGTATTACTTTGAATACAATTTGTAATCCTGCGGATATTAATCTCTCAGTTCATGTTATTGAATACTAGTTACATATCTTTCTCCTTGTAAAACATATTCATGTTCATCAACAACTAAAATTTGTCCTTGCAGCACATTCTCGTGTATGATCTTTCACACCTTTTGATCACGTTTTCTTCCTGTACCTTACCTCTTGATCAGTTTTCCTTTTTGTTTATCGAATTATGTTTTGTCCTTGCATACTTTGAATACATTTTGTAATCCAGTTTGTATTATATCCCTTATTTTAAATTATTACCTTCCAGTTGCATATGTTTCTCCTTGTACCACATTTTCATATCGATCACAAGGTACACGTGTTTTCCAAGTACTACATTCTGATGTATAATTGTTTTTGACACCTTTAGAACACGTGTGTTCACCTGTGTCCTATTATATTATTTTATTATGTACATATTTCACAGAATAAACTCTTACGAAAAACAACAAAAAGGTTTCTCCTAGCTGATCACAACAAATCAAGAGGTCACTTCAGTTCTGCCCAAGCAGTGTAGAGATCCCAAGTCAGAGAAAACAAAGAGAAATTCCACCCGAATATACATCTAGATACGTTTTTGCTCCGAATTCTATTCGATTTTGTATGAAAACTACAGACCTTCCGCAGAAAGGAAAAAATATCCTTTATAAACTTTCGGACCCAAAGGGGGACACCTGAAAGGCTAATAGCTAAATTAGCCACAATCTTGCGGGGGGGGGGGACACAAACTAGTTATCTAGTTATGGAGTTAACATTTGTGGAATGTACGGGGGTGGGTGGTGCGATGACACTGTCGTTGAAGTGTAGTTTTAGTTTGCCAATAGATGGCATATCACGTCCCCGGTGAGGGCATTATGATTGACATTAAAGGTCATTGTATCCTCTCTTGCTGAATGACGGCATCACTAAAGACGTTTTGAAGGGGTGTGGTACTGTGTTAATCTTTACCAGGAACAAAACCGTAGTGAACAAGGACACTGTCGTAGAAAATTTGACCAGATTGGATAATGATCAGACAACTAAATTTGAATCGAGAAACATCCAAACAGTTGTGACTCGATGCATTTATGAGATATTACTCTTACTCGCAATGACTAGTCGCCCCCACTTTCCCTTAAGTGCCGACAGTGTGGGCACCCCAAAAGATACTTTCCTGAAAACATAACATGCGCAGCTGCGGCATCAATACTTGCTCAACCGCCAACCCCACAGGCACAAACCCAAGCCCATACAGCAGCTAATAAATACACACAAGTAGAGAGTGAACCTACCCATGAAGAACATCCACAACTCACAGCAGAAGAGGTAAAAAAAAAAAAAAAAAAAATAACCCAAGGAGGAGACAAGCTGCATCAAAGAATCCCCATGAAGAATGAGCCTGCCCAAAAAGAGAAAAATGGAGTTATTTGACCTTGAATCCTGATAGCAGCAAGTAGTGTCAAAGAAATCAAAAAAAGACCATAAAATCCAAGAATTTATGGAAGCAAATTAAACCAGATTCAAGAAAATTTCAAAGTTACGTGATCAAGGACGGCCGACGTAAAACGGTGGAAACAATATGACCGAGCATGACCAGGACAGGAAAACGGCAAACGGTTGTGTATGAAGGACGAATCAGCTCAGGACTATACCTGTCGAATTCAGACTGGATGTCAAAATTAAAACTAGTTGTTATTATGAAATGTACCATTTCTATGCATCTCTGTACCTTATCTTGTCAACTTTCAACCTTTCCTTTGATTTCTGTTCCATCCGTTCTTACATTTTCTCATTACCAGTGTTTTCTACCTTTGAATACACACTATCACGCAATCATTACTTTTCTGTCTATAATTTTATTGATTTTACTTACACACTAATTTTCATATTACTCAATAAATCAGACACTAATTGCTATAATTAATCACTACAACCCGGTTTTATATAATACATTTAATTCCCTATGTTTATCGGGGAATTTGTTGGGCACTTAACTCAGATGAACGCGGAGTGCACTGCTTTATTGCTCAATTTTAGTTCAACACAATCCTAATTGCATTATTCGTAACATCATATCTATTATTTTTCACTTTCAAATAAAAGATGGCAAAATATATTAATATTCTTAGCTTAAATTTCAATGGGCTTAGTAAGAATACGTGTAGTAAAATGTATTAAACGAATCTCTTAACTCCAATAATACTGATATTTTACTTTTGCATTATGGTCAAAAGTTTATGCAAGACAACAACATAATTATCGACACAGTCATTCCTGTGCGTAAAATGTCTGTCGAAATAGGAGCATCACCTGTAAGTAGCATATTCGAAACGCTGAAATGAACATTCAGATTAGATCTCTTTATTATATTTGCTATCCTAATCTTGTTAACATACCAATTATTAATTGATCTATGCTTTTTAGAAGACTTTAGCCATGAAATAGCTTGATTGAAAGACGAATGTAAGTACACACGTGTTTGCACAGTTGATACGTTTTGATAAACGTTAGCACACGTCCTGGACAGATACGTTTATCACTGCTGCATTACCAGTAAAGCCCCAATTAATTCTGAGCATAGTGTGCCCTCTTCCCCGAGTGAAATGGTCAGTTTCAAATGTGATGTATATTCATTGTTCTGTAAACACAAGCATATCTTTATCAGACTGCATCATATACCGTTTTACAATGCTAACGTTATGGTAGAACAGAACAATTCGGTTCTGAACAGGATTCGCTCAGAGAATCTAGCAAGGAGGTTTGAACACCAGCACCATCCAGTCTCTATTGAAAGCAGTGGTGAAAACTAATGCTACATGCATGACCTTCAAACACCCTGTTATATTTGTATTTGAAGGAGAGCAATTGCAATTTTGTTTGACAATATTAGAAAGGAGACATTTTGGGCATATGAAAATTGTAGTCCGGGCTAGTAGAATTTGAGTCGGGGCTTGTGATGTTTGTACAGCCACCAGCCCCGAGTTTGTGTCGATTTTGTGTCCTTTGGGCACTGATCACCCTGACTTATAGAGATAATTTAACAATATGGACGGAAGAAGAAATAAAATACGACCCACGTCTTCAATCAAAAAATGATCAAATTCAAATAATATACAACGAAAAATAATCCATGCTTACAATGGATCAAAATTTGAGACATGTGGAAGAATATAAATAACTAATAAACAAAGCTATGTGCTCAAATATTTACATTATATATGGCCATCGGGAGAGGTAGTTTTGCGAAGACATCACAAAAAGCCAATTGTCCAATGTGCAAGAAACAATTTTACTAAAACGCATGTTATACCGAGCGTAAAATGATAAATATCGCGAGTATAATGCAAAACAGATACGGACTATGATGAAATCAAGTCTTTTATACAAACAATACAACAGATCAAGTAATATATAGAATTTCATAACAAGTGTTATAACAGATGTGATATGTACAGAGATAATGTACAGAGATAATCGATTGAAATGGCGTAGGTAGTGGATGAAATTCAACACAATGCAATAAAAACTAACCAAGAATTGTGACTCCATCTCCCAGAAGTGGGATCGGAAGGTAATACATTATGATGGCACCGAACGATGGGCCGATCTTAACACCAACCCACCAAAGGAAGGGACCACTAAAAATTCGTAAGAACTAGAACAGAAGGCGTATTATCTGAGATTAACGGGATCTATGAAGTTTAGGTACATAAAAGAATCAATATGAGTCGCAGGAGTTGAGCTCCCTCTGTAAGATATAAAGACGGTGTGAAAATGCCATCAGGCGTCTTTACACAACATATCGTACCACAAATACAAGTGGTACAGTTGCAAAAACCAACAACATGGAAAATCCCTAAATATACATGCATCACAGGCAAATATACAGCAAACAACACTTCATTGTTTCTTTCTTTTAATTTTGCGTTTAGGTTCTCAATGTTTTTTGCTACTTTACTATATCTCTAAGAATTATATTAGTTGGACTCGAGATAAAACAAGAAATGGTGGAAGACCAAAGGCCTCAAATTTAGCATGAAAGACATATCTAACTAAAAGAAAATAGCCCAAAGGGACCCGCTCGCCTCAGGAGGAGTCGGAAGGAAGAAGACCAAGTCATTTCGTTTTACACAAAATCTCATAGTAATTAAAGACAACTGATAATCAAGAATTTGACCAACCACAGCCTGTCCAAACAACACGGTATAGTACATACAAGATACAGCACAAATACACATATCAATCATTTTACATTAACAGATTTATGGCAAAGATTACTGATGGCGTATGTAGCAAGGAAACTTCCCGAAGGGTGTCATACCATACGGAAGGTAGTACGCGCCATCGAACTTTAGGACTGCAAGCAGAACAGACAGTATCCTAAGAAGGAACTGCACAAGTATGCAATCTTCTGAAAACAAATGAACCCTAATTAAAATTCAAAAACTTTTTTTTTCAAAAATTCTTTTACACATCGCATGAGACTATGAAGATACAACACTAACACACAATCTTTTACATATTTGGCACACGAGGGGTCACTTTCAAGGTCGCCAGTCTAAATGGGTGGAGAGAGGATAGTGTCCACATAAACTATGTGTATAGAAGATCTACAAAATGACAAGGACAGGTAAAAATTTAAATAACAATGAACAACCGAGCCAATACATTTTTTGAATAGAAAATTTTAAAAAATTACAAAGTTTGTCAAACTGAATACAATAATCTGACATACGACTTTAGTGCCGACATTTAGAATTGTTTCAAAGAACTTTTTTTTTCGCAGATTATATAAACACAAACCAATCGGCGATAATGTATTCGGTGAATTTTTAAAGCCGCAATAGCGCCGTTACGTGCAAAAATCGTATATACCTATTACATCTGAATAATACTGAACATTTAAGAAATATTGGTCCTAAACATGGTTGGAATCCATTAAAACCAGGTAATATCGAGGTTTCATCGCATTATGAGCCATGTAATTTCTCCCTCGAACTGAGATACTCTGCTATGTTTCTCATGTGTACGAATTAATCAGATCCGTGGTTGAATCGATTTACGATGTAAACATTACTATGTCGGAATATCTATTGTATCACATCATTACCTTTGGAGCACTCTGGAAAAAGATCCTAATTACAAGCGACTTCGTGTACTGAATTAAGAGGTGGCAACTCTTTAAGGGGCTCTACTGCATACACTTTCCAAAAATTAACTTTGCTTTCATTTTCTCCGATTTCAAATGCCGAAAAAGTTTGATATTAACCTCGTGCTCAATCTAATAAAGCTGAAAATTGCATTTAAAAATGGCCAAACTTCTAGGTGAGTAGGGGTTTCCACGTCTAAAAACAGAGCTTGACAAAAAGCTAATATGGTCACGTGACAAATCAAAACAGTAATCAATCTACGGCGTGAAAGTGGATATTGATGCTTTCATATTAAGTTATGTGATAATAAAAGACTATGTACTGGTGTCGCAGATGGGATCAAGTGGTTTTAATACATAGTAATGTGCTGTCCTAAGTAAGTAGTTTGCTATGTGCTCTCTCTCTCTCTCTCTCTCTCTCTCTCTCTCTCTCTCTCTCAACATAAAATACTAAAGGGATGATCCCCGTTTGTTTATATGGTACACCAACATATTTATTCCAAATTCACACACGTCAAAGGTTAATGTTAATAAGGGTAGCTTTAGAGGGGTTTTATTATTTTATCACAAGACAGATATGGACAAAGTAAATCCCTGATACCGCCAAAATAATAGCATTATACTATAAACAAAAATTTTTTGAACAGGTATATATCGACTCCTTTCCAAACACAAAGAATTATCAAAGAGGTGTGCTTGTGTGTGTGTGATTTGGATTTTTTAACGTAGCTTTAAAAAAAATTTCTTCCTAGATATAACCTTTTGTATGGCGCTAAATAGCCTGACAGTGCTGGTGCGCCGTAAAAATACAACCAACCAACCGACCAACTTTAACAACTTTTTAGTCATATCGCTTCGACGTATGCGGTGTAGCAGTTTGATAGTGATGTCTAGCAACCAGTCACATTATCCTGACACCAGGCCGACAAATCCCTAACACTAACCTCTTAATGTTGTGCGCCTAGAGAGGCAGCTGTTAGTACCATTTTTATAAGTCTTTGGTATGACTCGGCCGGTCTTCGAACCCGCGACCTCCCGCATCAGAGGCTGACGCTCTAACCACTAGGCCACCGGAACGGTCTATCAAAGAGGTAAACAAAATATACTTTATAGAAACCACGTACGGCTCACTAGGCTTATATTGAAATATCAGTGAAAGAAAAATAGTAATCTGCACGTTCAACTAAGTTTACAGATTTTTCTCATTTTTGCATTAAACTCCACTACTGTCGGTTTATTTTGTGGGGGTCTGGTTGGGTGGGTAGATATTTTAACCCAAAAACTATAAATTGCCACTTCAGGTAGCTTTGAAAAAATCTCTCTCGAATTTATGGAAAAAGAACATCTATCCAGTTATATTAATTGAAAAGAATTATGAGGTAACAGAGAAAAAATATTTCAGGTTTGAAAATAAATCCAAGCTCCTCCCCCCCCCCCTCCGACAAAATAATTGGTTTGAGCTTAGCAGACTATTTTCTTCTCCACAGATACAATAATTGTAAAATAAAAATACTGTAAAAGATATTTCCTTTATTTCTAAAGTTTGACTTTAATTTCCATTATAAATTTTAAAAATAATTAAATACAAGTTTCTAATTGGCAGATATCAAAGCTGTTTGGTTGCTATGGAGGCATACGAAACAACATAACTAAAACATGTCACATTTGAACATTTCTTGACAGCTTGTCAATAATAAATGAAGCAGTTTGAAGATGTGAATATTATGTTTCGATCTTAGCTGTATGTAGACCAAGATAAACACGTTGCACAGTAAAGAAATAACGAGTAAAGCAATTGAATTGTGTTTAACAGCAAATGTTCTGTGAACTAAGCAATATTACTGACATAGGAAACAGCTTTGGGTTATGTAAATGGCATACGTTAGTCATACTCTCAATTACAGGTCAAAAGGATAAAGTATACATTTACATCTTCACTCTCCACGACAATTTCCAGTAACGATAAATCTATTCATTATATTTAATGCATAAACTTTCCTAAACCATCACGAATGTAAAATCATTATGGTACCATCTAGATTCTAGAGCATTAATAATACAGCATTTGTATAATTGGGACGTCTGTAGTTCTCTCATATCAGCTTACTTTCCATATAGGGTGAAAGCGTCTGGATCCATTGTATATTCTGCCATGTCTTTTATTTATTCTTTCTCCGTCTTCTTCATCAAACTAATCCCGTATGTACAAGCAGATTTTCCACAAAATATATTTCTTATTCTGGGAGATGTGCGTCTTCGATGATCTTAAATATTTACATGGAATCATGAGTTTCTACGGTAACAGCCGCAGTTCTTCGAATATATAAACGTAATTTCTATGTGCTATTTACATAACTGAAAAACGGCGTCGCCGTTTTTGAAATATGCAAGTTTGACTTTTATCATCGATGCCGGTTCAAATGTTTGACATGTACTTTTTGTGGAGAAAGTTGTGTTTTAATAAAGACAACACTCCTTTTGAGTTTCAAGGAATTTTATAGTTTTTAATATAATGCAGTAGTGCTTCTTTAATTCTAAACTGAATATTGGGACGTCGTTCAAACACGGTATCTTAATTATTTCAAAAAACTGTTTTTGTCAGATATCTTTCTTGACAAATCATTTCCTTTCTTCCAAACGTTTAATTAAATTGGAATAATGGTGAAATGTATGATAAACGGCGACATTTGGGCTTTTTAAGCGGATTAACTGAAGAGAAACACTTTCGTATTGGGTAAATAACCAAAATTAAAATAAGTTAGACTACAAAATTTTATTGAAGAAAATTATTACAAATAGACTATGTAATGTTAGAGACTTGGATCAGGCATATGACCTAAAGGTCTTTCCATTTTTTATAGTGGCCACTTGACAAGAAATATTTGTGACTATGTAGAACAAAAAGACCGTTCATGTACATTATATATTTAGATCAAGAGAAAACCTTTGGTTAGAGTTCATTATAAATATGTTAAAAAGTATAAAAGTTCGACTTGATATCCTATTATTAAATGAGTGTCTATTTTCTACACTGAAATAAAATGACTATGCTTCAGAATCTTTTCAAATTTTAAGAGAAGTTCGTCAGTATTACGGCCTTTCCCCCCTTTTATATGTAACAATTTCAATATTACGGCCTTTCCCCCCTTTTATATGTAACAATTTCAATATTACGGCCTTTCCCTCCTTTTATATGTAACATTTTATCGTGTTATTAACCGTTTGCAGCCCAAATTTGCAACTATCAAATAATTACAGTCATCCAGATTCAACATAGACATGTAAAGCCCCTCTTTATGATAGTACAGGTTTCTGTTGCACCGACAATTTCCATTGAACGGTATGCTTTTTGGACACGAACGTTCAAATAAATTAAGCCATTGAACCCAGGTAAATTACAGTAAATCCAAAGGAAAGTGGCATAGTCGCAGTGATTACCCTTTCGAATTTAATGGATATATGTCCAACAATAAGTTTCCTATTTTGATAATGAATTAACAAAAGACGATCACTGAACACAAATCTGAATAAACCTAAAAATACGTCCGTGTTGGACGTGTCACGTGTCGCATGGAGGTACAAAGGCTAAACATCAGGATTTTATTGGAATGTGAAACAGTAGGTCTTTCGAAGGACGTGAAGCACGGACACAAGTGCGAGTACAAATAACACGGATAAACATGTTGTATTATAACCTCCATCACTTAGGAACAAATTCAAGATGTACGAAAATTTACGAAAATAATTCTTATTTTTCATACTGTTAAAAAGTGGACCAGAAATATATCGCAGAATAAATTTATGGCATATTTCTTAAACTACAGTGACGATATCACTATACATGTATAAGCTGATAGTGAATGCTCGTTCGTCAAGTTTACCTAGGAAAAGTAGTTAAAGAAAAGAAAATGCCCCCTAAAGGTTCAGTAAAGAATTCACAAAGAAGTGAGCCAAACGACACGGCAGGTCCAGAAAGTAATATCACCAAAAGCAACTCCAGATAGAGCAATACCGTTGTGTACCCCAACCTCCACCCCACCAACTTCCGCCCAGACTCAGATTAGTCAATTCTTCATCAAGAAGCAAGATACTACAAGAATGGGAATGATTGATCAAAAATGGAAGCGGTTTCCAAGGCCCTTGCAAAGGTGGTATCAGAGGAATATATAAACCAAAAATTAGAAGAAATTGTTACTCAAGCTGGAATGAACAATTCTCAGATGAAAGAAGAAGAATTAAAACGGAACATTTCAAAATTGATTGGGGATCTGCCGAACGAGTTGGAAAATTTACGCGGAGAAATTATGGAAGCAAGGCAGAAGAACAAGTCCTTAACAAAAAGAATTAATAAGCTTGAGACAGAAAATCTAATAATCAGGGAGGAAAATAATGGAATACGGGCTGTGAATGTTTCACTGAAGAAGAGATGTTTCGACTTGGACCAGTCTAGCTGCAATGAAAATATTAAACTGTGCGGGATAGACGACTCGAACAAGGCTGAAATACCTCAACAGAGTATGGAGAAGGTCACGTCGTTTTGTAAAAATAAACTCAACATCAATATTGGACCTCAAGACATTAGCGTAGCACACAGACAGGGTCAATTTGATGAAAATGCAAAGAGACTGATAATTTGCCGATTCATGGGGCGTATGGCCAAATTGGATGTATTTAAGAAAAGGAAAACACTGAAAGGATCCGGAATCATTGCAAGAGAGGATATTACTGAAGCAACGCTGGAATTAATGGAAGTAGGAAAAAATGCTCCGTAAAAAGTACAACGGTATATGATATATGATTGCAAAGTGTTTGTAAAATTGCAGAACGGTAGAAAACAATAACCAGTGAAACTGATTTAACAACTCTGGGGCAAAAGAATCAATGAAATTTTATCAATATGTGTGAAGACTTTCTAGCAACAGATGAAACAATTTCAAGACCTGTCAGAACCGTCTTTTATATCTACATAAAAGTAGCAGCAGATGTTAGCTCTTTCGTCAAAGAGGGATACAAGGTACATAAATGAGAAACGATTCAACTATATATAGCATGATTCACTTCCAAGAATGAAGAGTAGTTTGACCTTGATTGTGAATTTTGATTCGTTTGGTTATTCTTGTAATCTTTGTGTCTACTACATTCATTTTCTCTTGCTTCTTGTGTTTATATTTTTTTAATATTTTCTTTCTTATTTGGCATTCAGGGGATCCATCAAAGTATGTAACATTTTATTGCCATGATTACAATTTATGGTACATGGGTATATTTGTAAGAATTGTACAATCTTTATAATTTTACGCGAAAATGGTTAGTATCTTATCTTTAAATACACGGGGACTAGGAGATGGGCACAAACGAAAAGATGTGTTTGAATTTGTTAGGAAACAAAGATGTTCCATATATTGTTTACAAGATACTCATTTCACAGAAGCAATCAAACCATATGTTGAAACAGTGGGTATATAAATGTTACTTTAGTTCTGGTACAAGTAGATCTTCGGAAGCTTCAAAATGCCTAAAGAACATGAGTAATGGTAAAAGTCCAGGTAGTGATGGATTCACTTTGGAATTTTAAAAATTCTTCTGGGAAGATGTAGGACAGTTTTTGATAAACTCAATAAATCATGGATTCAAAAGAGGGATTCTATCTGTAACACAGAGGTAGGGAATTATCGCATTATTGCCAAAGGAAAACAAATGCAGAGAATATTTGAAAAATTGGAGAGCTATTACTTTGTTAAATATTTCCTATAAAATAGTCTCATCAGTTATAGCTAGCAGAATATAAAAATATATTTGCCAAAACTAATACATGACGGCCAAAGATGCTATATGCTGTACAGAAGAGAATATGAATGGTTAAATTTTACAGGTTGAAAAGCTTTTGACTTTCTATCATGGAGTTTTATACAGGAAGTGCTTTCTTTCTTTAATTTTGGTGAAAAATGAAACATCACACACACACACACACACACACACACACACACACACACACACGCACGCACGCACGCACGCACGCACGCACACACACACACACACACACACACACACACACACACACACACACATGCATGCAAAAGTATGTGCGACTCGGAATGGATTTGCGTAGCAGTTTTCTGTATTGGACGTGGTTGTCGTCAAGGGGATCCCCTCTCTCTCTGTTTTTATTAGTTGTTGTTGTTGTTGTTGTTGTAAGGTTTAACTACATTTTTCAGCACAAGATGGCTATACACGGTGGAGTAAGAACCCTGGAAAACCCCAGAAAGAACCACCGACCCAAGAGAAGCTACTGGCAAGCTTTCTCACATAACCACACTGGATAAATCCGAGACTCGAACCCACGCAGAGGTGAGATGGCAGTGATCCGTAACGGTGAGCGCTTTAGGCCACTCGGGGGCCCCGTTTTTATTAGTAGCAGAAATTTTAGGAACTATGGTTCGGAACAATAATGACATTAAAAGCATATTCATAAATGAATATGAAAATAATATGGCCCAATACGCTGATGACACATAGTCCCTATTAGATGGATTGGAGAATTCTTTGTATTCCTCAGTAGAAATATTAGACGCATTTGCTTCCATGTCGGGACTAAAGGTGAATATCAACAACACAAAAGTAATAAAAAAATGATGAATTCACAGGCACGGATGTGTACAGATTTGGAATTTGATTGGGTTTCAAATTTCTTCCTATTAGGAGTTGAGTTATCTGTAAATTCAGAAGACATTGTAGATGTACATTTTGAAAACAAAATTCAAGATGTACAAAAACTGTTAGGGGAATGGAATCGAAGAAAAATATATGGGAAGATTATTGTTCTAAAATCAACGGCCTTATCTATACTGACGCATCTATTCTTACCGTTACCAACTCCAACAGCAAGGGTTCTAAAGGGAATCGAAAAAACGTTTGTTTGTTTTTTTTAAATTTATGTGGAATAACGGTCCTGATAAAATAAGTAGAACATTTGTCAATAAGCTAGAAGAAGGTGGATTGTGCATGAAACATCTAGCATCTTTTATCAACCTTTAAAAATATCTTGAATAAGGCGTTTGCTGACTAATCATTCTGCATGGCAGAATATAATAGACTATTTTCTTGATAAATGTGATTTGTCCTATTACACTTTTTTTTCTTCAATTAAATGATTTGCAAATACTGAGAGTATCCAAAACAATAAAAAAAATTGTTTTGGACTGATATTCTTTTAGAATGGGCAGAATTTATGACAATAGAAAAAGATAGAAACTTCCTTGAAATTTCCCAGGAGGGTGTCGGTAAAAATAAAAATATAACGATTAACAACAGACCAGTTTTGTATCGATCGTGGCTGTCGAAAGGGGTACAATTTGTATATAATTTCTTGGATGAACAAGATTTATACTTATCATATGAAGGATTTTGTGATCTATGCGATTTTTCAACCCCGTTTACACAAAATTACAGTTATTATAAGTTCAATCAGACGATATTTAAAAAGATTAAATTTGCAACATGAGAAAAATATCTGCACCCTTTTTTCCCGAAGAATATTGAAGTTCTACGTAAGTATAAACAAAGGATGCAGAGAGATATATAATAGTCTAATGCAGTCATTATTTCATTATCCCACAGCTCAAGAAACGTTTTTGTTTTTGTTAAATTCAACATTCCAAAAGACAAAAAATGGAGGAATGAGGTTTATTCGATCCCGTATAAAATTACTTTGGATACAAAATGATGGTTGCTCCAGATTAAAATTAACCATAACATGCCGACTACAGTTTTCTATTCAAAATTATTTTCGTAGCTAATAAAAGGTGCTCTTTCTGAGATAGTGAAAAAGAAACGAGGAAACATTTTGCAACTGTGTTGTTGTTAAACATTTTGGGGGTCAGGTTTTACATTTTTTTTAGAACTGAGATTGGAGTTAGTTTCAAGATTTCTGAATATCTTATTTGATTTGAATATTTAAATGAATCTTGGAAATCCAATTTGGTAAATCTTAGTATTACTAGCAAAATATATTATATTTAGATCGAAATACCCCCCCCCCAAAAAAAAAGGCAAACCTGTAAGAGCTCTACTTCGATTTGATATTTTAAATTTGAAGCTAACAAGTCCGACCTGGAAGACCCAAAGTACAAAAGTTAATTACTAAATGGAATCATGTGAAAACATATTTTAATGGGAAATAGAGTAATAGCTATGATAGTGGAATAAGGGGATCAATAAATGAAACGTTGACTCTGGAAAATGTAGCTTTTACTCTCTCTCAATTTCTTGAATGTGTATGCGAGCAGGGATGCACATATATGCAAATGTATATGGGTATAGATAGATGTGTGTATATATATATATATATATGCGCATGTTTTTGTTTTTTTCGTTATGAGTATGACTATGCATACTCTCATATGTTGTTAGAGTGGCTAATATTATCATATGTATTGAAATTGTAACTTGAAATTACGAATGCAAACTATCTTCGATTCACTAGTTTCTCTCTTCCTTTCCTTTTACCCTCCATCTTCCCCGTGCTTGTCTTCTGGGTTAAATAATTTGCTAAGATATGTATTACATGAATGTAATATTTATGTCAGTACAAAAACAAACAAAAACCCCGGAAAATGCAATATTAGTATGAAAGAAATATATCCTTTGGTTCTAAAACCCACAATTTTATCCTTTTAGCATGTAACTCAATTTGGCATACTTCAAACATGAATGACGTTCCTAAACATTGTAATACTTTAATAGAAACATGTTTACGTCGTTGCGGTTTAATATAGCTCGTATTGAACGTAAACATTAGATTAATACGAATGCAGCATATTCAAAAACTACAAGTAGGAAATTATGTATCAAAATTGAAATTCTTTGAAAAGTATCGGATTGGTTTGCAATTAAGATACTTCAACCCCAATTTAAGCTAAAATAGATATACCCATACTTTATATGTACCCCAATGTTATGAAAAGTGCATAGGAATTCCTCATGAATTTCACGACAATAACCCAGATTTCATGTTGGGACAAGTCCCTAAAAATAATTCATCAACTTCAACTGAACAATGTTTTAGAATCCAAGATCCTAAAATTATACAACCTAGACTTTCCCAATATTTGGAAACTTCCACAACAATTTCATGGACCGCATCACTGGAGGTGTGTTTCAAACTATACACGACATTTCTCCTGTTAGTTATATGCTTACAGAATGAATTTATACATCTAAATTGTGCACACCTTTTGAGGCTGGATTGAATCCGTGGATCATTCAATTCTCGAGTGCAACCATGTTTCTCTATTACAACATTTTGACATTAAGGGATATTGGTAACGTACAATTCAGTACAGGTGGGTTGGAGATTATACTCTGAAGACATTGCTAAAATTATGTTAATAGTGATGTCCCATTTCTTTCATTTAAGTATCATACAAAAATAACAGTCTGTGAAAAATTAACTTGTAAGAAAAAGTCCCTACCTTTTCATCCACATATTTTGCAGTGTACAACAATATAGTGTCTGTATGTATGAAAATCAAATGCCAGCGACACTGATGAATAATCCATTTAGTAGCAAGAAACGTATTTTGTATAAAACAGGTGAAATTGAGGATGAGGTTTTTTGGAACATAACTGTTAGCAAACAAAATTGATTCTAGTCAGCCCTAAACAACCTTGACAGTAGTTCCTAAAAAGAGGTACGAAGGCCTAGCTTTGCCATAAGTAGCATTTTATGATGAAGACGATGACAATTCTCCGAGTAATTTGGTAATAATAAAAATGACAGTTTTATTCGCACACATTATGATGATCCCTAAAGTGAACAGTCTGGAATATTCATATTCTCTGCTCACGTGTCTCATTGTATAGGCTAAACTATTTACCACAATTCGTAATTCAGTTTGCTAAACTTAATTAATTAATAAATCTCGAGTTTAAATCTCTTGCCTACTTTATTGGTATCTTAATAATCTATTCATGGCAATATATATGAAAAATATGCAAGATTTTGGTCAAATATTTTCTTTTATGTTGACTATCAGCCACATTAATCTGCTTCATTGTATCTTGCTTTGTAAAGCACGCCGTGTCTTTACAAACGAATACACTGTTCAACAATAACAACTCCTTTACGAAGTGTTCAAATGTCATTCTCAAACAACAACTATTTATCGCAAAAACAGATGTGTCACTAAATCACCATTAATATGTACATAACTGATTATACAATAAGCTTCAACTCTATCCCTATATGTGGCTCGTTGGACAGAGGCAAGAAAATTGCGATTACCCGTCAATGAATAGAGGGATGGGGTGGATGTGTTATCAAACCTGTAACAATATGACAAAGGAAGACACCAGTCCGCACATCTCGCTATTTCCAACCTTGCTAGTTTGTCCTATTATCGTCTTCTCATTTCCAACGTAAGCCAGCCGTATTCGAGAATAGTTTAATTTTTAAAACAGCTCCACACGTTTAGTTGAATTCTCGACATACTGGAGAAAATTCGACAGTTGTTCGCCGATTTTGACAAAAGGACATGTACGGGGATGGAAGATGTCTTTAGCATTCGGATAGTCTTGAATTTCGCCATTGATCGAAAGGTAAGAGAGGCTGAGGTTAAGTAGCTAATGGAAAGTACGTTTCATTACCTTCAGACGGTTAAGAACGAAGTACTGATGGTATCCGAACATATAAACTTTGGCGGATTAATATGTAAATATTTATTATTTATAGAAATTCAAACGGCAAATGAAGAGAGGAAACGAAGTCAAAAGAAAAGAAAATAAGTCATTTTGTAAAACGTATCAGAACCGACAACAGAACGTTTGATAACCATCGGGTTACAGATATGCGTTTAATATGAATGTCAGTCAGAAGACCGGATTGACTGAAGTAGTCCAGTATGGCAGCCCCATTACAAGGCATCGTGATTTCTGCTAACTGAATGCAAGACCAAATGTGTATAAAAATCTAACTCTTGTTGCATCTTAAAGTCTTCATGCAACAAGGTCATTACAATACAATAGCTCAATGCTATATCAATACCTTCATCTGCTACGCTTAATATACATCAATTGCCCGTTTTAGTTCATATAAATTTTCCTCAAACATATCCCTAAACATTAAATGATATAGAACGTAATATATAACTTTAAGCTTATTACATACAATACGCAATATTTGGCCATACCACACCCACCCACCCACTCTTTTAAGCCTATTCGTATTGCTATAGATTTTAAATGGTTGAAGAACTTATTAGGAACTCTTAATGCTTTGTACGCTTTTCTAAAATGTAACTTTTTCCGAAAGAACCTTCAGGGCCTTGAATTCAAAAACCTTTGCTTCTGTTTTGGTGAGGTTACAAATATGCTATCTGGATTAAACGTATTCGCCCATTTACTATTATCAAGAAATGGTAATTACCAATAGAGTGCAAGTTTTTGTTCTCTCCCGTCTTAGAATTAGAACCGACTTGTTTTCCTACTCAAACTAATTCATTTCATTGAAAAATGGTGTGATTATCCTGCTCCCTGAATAATTTTGAGTTAGACACTGATATAAACCTATAATACAATTTACTACATCCTCACAATAAGTTTTGCAGTACCTGCCCCTTTATATTTTCATGTCCCATTATATCTCATCTGTTCAAAATTTTCAATTGTGCATGCTAGTAGTTATAAGAAAAATCGTCTTACCTTGGGACAGTGTAATTTAGATTTAGCATTCCATCTTTCTTGTAATGTATAGCTTTTTGAACTTTTTACTTCTTCATATTCTATTGTCTTCTTTAATACTCACACTTTGAATTTTGTTATATATTACACCCAGGCCTGCTTGTCTGCACACCAACCACATCAAGAGCACGGGCTGCAAGTGCTACCAGCACTCGCCTCCTTCGCACGAATCTTTACTTTACCTGTTTGCTATAGACAGTTACAATTCTTGTACATGTTTTGTTTCTGTGGCAATAGAATAAATTTCTGTTCATTGTGAATGATATGGGATCCTTTTAATTTGTACATACATACATACATTGCATATATATATATATATATATATATATATATATATATATATATATATATATATATATATATATATATATATATATATATATATATAATAAAATCAGAAAAAGAAAAGAAGTTTTCCCCAGGACGAGGCCCTTCCATTGCACTTAAGTTGGGCTGACAACTGCCATCACCCCAAATGTAGGTGTCTCGGGATCCTTATAAAAAAGGTTCACTATAAAAATAATCTTATTCATTTGACAAATAGTCAGTATATCTCTGTCTAGTACGTGTCACCTGACACCAGTAGGTATTTTTACAATACTCGTTCGGGGCACTGAACAGATTATACCTCCAAGTAACAGCGTTAGAGTTTATTTATAAACAAACGTATGCTATGCTGGAATACACGAAAATAAGTTTTATTCTCATATGTCTCCTCTGCAGTAGAAAGGAAACTAACAGCTTCAAGTAACAACAAAAGCATCAGCAGCACAGCACGTTTATTGTTACCATCAAAAACAAAAGCGTCGTCATACTTTTGTCGTCGTAGACATCATCTGTATCACCAGATTTTGTAGCAGCAACTATCAACAAAGTTCGTATACTTGTCAGAGCCCAGATAAATGTAGTTCGCCACGCAGTGGCACCAGGGTTTCAAGGTTTTTTGTGTGTGTGTGTGTGTGTGTGTGTGTGTGTGTGTGTGTGTGTATTTTTAACATATGAACAATTTTCAGTCATTTCGCTGCGATGTCGTTAGTGTGGCACTTTATACTGATGTCTAGCACTGGGGCATCATTCTGCAGACATGTAGTATCATGTCCCACCCAGTCACATTATCCTGACACCAGTACCATTTTTATGTCTTTGGTTTCACTCGGCCAGGGATCAAGCCCGTGACCTCCAGCATCCGAAGCGATCTCTCTAACCACTTTGGCCGACGGAGCGACTAGCTTTGTAAGACGTTAGAGGAGGGTATGTGTCCGAATATAATATTTTCGACATTTGTCCACCAGTCACCTGATAATTTGCCTGAAGTATTCTAATGTTTTTGTTTTAGTAAAAGTCACGTGGATCATATAAGCGCATTACAGATATAAATTTAAAAATGAATTTTAGCTTTAAAATTTAATCGTAATATTGTTCTAGCAAAGTTTATTCAATCGTGATTTCTGAGTGATCTGCACAAAATTATCATAACAAAATTTAAAGACGAAAATTATCGATCGCTATAGACCTTTACAATGGCATTTCGGCATTAGACTGGGTCAAGAATGTTGATATTGGACGGAACTATGAAAGAGAGTGTGTTTGTGTGCTTAATGTGTTTGTATATTCCTACCCTTTTTGGTGGTTAGTATGTGTGGATGGTGGATGTTGGCCGCCTAAAACGGAGTAATATTTGCTATTCAAATCTGAAATTGTAGTTTTACAATTAATTGCTTATAGACGTGCAAGTATATTTCAGACATTTTTTAGTTTCGCTAAATCAGGTATATTTGATCTCCAATAAGATCCAATGTACTTTATTGATTTTTTAAATATTAATTTTAACCTCCTATGTAATTTACAATTCTTTTGATGTTAGATGTCCATTTGATGTAAACCAAAAATAATTATATAATTATGCTCTTGTTTGGGAGATTAGTTACCTTTGAAAAAAGCAGCATAATAAAAAAAAAAAAAAAAAAACTTTTGTTCTTCACATAACAATAACTGTTTTTAATAAGTCCTGATTATAAAATATTATCCGATTACTGGTCTAACAAAATATAAAGTTAGGTTGCATTATATCAAATTTGCTTGTTATAGGTGTTAATAATATAAATATGCCCTATAATATGACACAGTTATTTTCACATCAGATTAAAGGTCTGTTCTGTTTAAATCGATTGAAATCTTTAAAGCCTGTTTAGCAACCAGACGCTAATCAACAAACTAGAATAAAGACCGCTTAAAAATTACATTCCCTTTGCAATGCAAAAAGCATGAAATAAAAAGACAAACCTTGATTTGGTCCATTGGAAGTAAACTATTCGAAAGTGTTATGTATATAAATATAGTGTTTAAATTTTATCCGTGATCTAGGGTTGCGAATGGAGTTTTGCCTACCTAACTTTTGTCATAAATGTAAGTGGTAAACAAGATGCTTACTAAATTTGAGTTCAAGGACTAATCTTGTTTACGAGCTTAAAAAGTTCTGTACGGGAACTTGCTTACAATTTGATGGAATTTTCGATTGGAAATGTTTGATATCTAGGGAATTACAATGCAATCGATTATGTCTTAGGTTAAGTGAAACTATATATATATATATATATATATATATATATATATATATATATATATATATATATATATATATAAAATCTTCTTAACGATCTTGCGGCCAATATGTTTCACGATTGTACGGTTGGGCGTCTGTGCCTATGTTAGCACTTCTATTCAGAGTGACAGTGAATAACAAAATAACACAATAACATCGCTGTTTGCTTAGGTCAGGATATCGGATGACCGAAAGTTGGTTTTGGTCGATCGTACTTGGGTTTGTAATAATGATTCCGCTTCAAAAGCGCTTTTTGTGAAGGAATGGAATAGGTTGAGTTTCTTGCTATAATTTTGCAATGGAAAGACAAACTATACCATATGGAATGAAATTGAGGCAGCACAAGTTTTGGGGCACTAACCAGCACCGTGAGTGTTTACCAAGTTAAATGAATTATATTAAATAATATAAAGAAGTCGCTCAGGATTGCATAGACTTTTGACTTCTGCTTTCAGATCTGTGAGAATAGGTAATCGTCTTGACTACACATAAGTTGCAACTATCATAGAAGGAATGGCAGAAGAGACTTAGAACAAAACTTGATTTGAGGAACCTATACTATGCTAAACCATCTGTCATTTATGACCATAATCTTCATGCACGCATCAATTCTAAAGCACAGTAGGGAACGAACACCTGTTGAACACGACCAGCAGCCGTGATTTGTAAGTAAAACGTGACTTTTGGCACAAAGAAGATATAAACACAGCTGGCCTTCATTTTATTTTCTGCAGCAACGATCACTGAGTTAAGTCTATTTTGAGATTATATATTTGTCTGAACTGAAATGAATACAAAAATAAGGGAAGAGCTGAGTCTGATTACCGGTTTCATTAGATTTATAAGGCGAAGTTAGAGGCCCGAGTGACTAGGTGGTCTAAAATGGCTTTACCGATCACTGCCATCTCACTTCTGTCCGCATCGGTTAGAGGTTTCAGGCTAGGCCAATGTGTGTGTGTGTGAGTAGCTTCCCGTGGGCCGGTGCATGGGCGCCCGCAGCATGGGTCAAGGGGGGTCACGTGACCCCTCCAAATCATACTGCAAATATATATATATATATATATATATATATATATATATATATATATATATATATATATATATATATATATTCCGACAAGTTTAATCATGCAAATGAAGCTGAAAATATGTCACAAGATTCTGTTCAAAACGCTTAATAAATATTAGCTTTAGTTTCAGACTGCTTCTTATATTAACTCTCCCGGCCATGACTGACTGACCCTCCCCCGAAAATCCTGACACCCCGCAATGTGTAAAGTCCTGACCACCACCCCTGCAAAAATTCCTGCGGGCGCCCATGATGGAATCCACAAAAGTTTTACCATCAATGGAAAATAGTAAGCTAATAGTTTAATATGTACTGTGCTATCAGTTAACATTTATTTCATGTGTTTTCTGCATTAAAGCAATGTCAAACTTACGTTATAAAATGTCTAAATGCATTATACGTGTTTCACTGAAGAAGCATGGCACACTTTGGATTCTCGTCCTATGATCTTTGTGTCATAGTTCCTTTTTGACGGAGCAGCCGGCTTCTCTTAACGTAAGCAAACCTAGTGCTGTTTAACATGTGTCAGTATCATTTTTCAAATTCTAGTGTTTCAAATCATAGGCGCTCAGCATTAAGAGGTTAGTGTTAGGACTGGTCAGCCTGGTGTCAGGATAATGTGACTGGGTGGGACATCATGCTACATGTCTGCGACATGATGCCCCAGTGCTAGACATCACTTTCAACTGCCACACTGCAGGCATCGTAGCGATATGACTGAAAAATTGTTAAAGCTAGGTTAAAAATCTAAATCACACACACACACATATTTGGAAAAGTTCTGACTGACATGTGAAAGTAAAATGCCAAGTTAATATAGCAACATATTTAATGTTTATCACTGAAAAGTAGCAAAACGTTCGGATCAGTTTGTGCATTGGTTTTTTAATCATCCTGTTCTTCGTGATATTTTGAAATTGATGAGTATTTCAAAAATAAACTACAAACAGCACAGAGAAATTATTGACAGATTAATTAGCAATCTTGGACCTAGATGAAACGCAAGGCATTCTGAACATGTGTAGGAATGTTTAAATTGATATACTATAACAATTACAATTCAATCGTTCTCATATGTTCCATCAAAATGTCCATGTAACCTTGTTCCAAAGATTAATGACCATCTAACCTTGTTCCAAACATTTATATCCATCTTACCTTGCTCCAAACATTCATGTCCATCTTAGCAAACTCCAAAGATTCATGTCCATGTTACCTTGTTCGAAAGATCTATGCCCATGTTACCTTGTTCTAAAGATCTAGGTCCATGTTACCTTGTTCTAAGATCTATGTCCATGTTAACTTGTTCCAAAGATCTATGTCCATGTTAACCTTGTTCTAAGATCTATGTCCATGTTACCTTGTTCTAAGATCTATATCCCTGTTACCTTGTTCTAAAGATCTATGTCCATGTTACCTGTTTCCAAAGATTAATGTCTGTCTTATGAAGAACATTTATGAAAATCAGTGATCTCACTTTTAGTTAGAATTTAAATTTGTTACAAACATTGTTAGGGACTTATTAGTAACTTATATTAAGAACATATCAGATATATGTCATTTTTATCACGGTGTTAATAATTATCTTTTAATTGAAATTATGTGATGAGGACACAGTTCACTTATAGGTTTAATTGGTTTTCCTGGAATGTTTCAATACAGAATATATCTATGTACGCTGTATCAATGATATACAACGAGATGTATCAATTTTTCATTAAAAGGAAACGAGGCTTGCCGAGTTTCCTTTTAATGAAACATTTATACAACAAGTGGTATATCATTGATACAGCGTACATACTGTACATATATTTCATTTATATCACATACAAATACATATATTTGCCCTTTGAACGGAGTTCAGATTTACTACAGGCAGCTGTGTATTGACCGAGTGAATGAACTCCTCACATCCCCCGAGTGTGTCCGCTACAAAATATAGTTCTTTGCCTTTTGTGGCTATTCACAATTACCTTTGCATATTGATAAGTTGATTGTCTTCTTTTTATAGTTTCTATTTTACTTCACATTGATTAAATCAATATAATACACAATTAGATTTGAACATGAAAGATGGTTTTAATGATAAAAAGTAGAGTACTACAAGCAATTGGCACTACAAGCACTTAGCTATTCACGAAGCGGCGCAAGGAAATTAATGTGGAATAGAAACTAAGCGAAATGACGAACCAACAAGAGGTAATTAAAATATTTTAATATATTTAAAGTTGATCTAAGTCATTATGCTGCTTTAGTAACAGTACCACCGACCATGAACTAACTCTCTCTCTCTCTCTCTCTCTCTCTCTCTCTCTCTCTCTCTCTCTCTCATCCTTTGGTCGGTTTGACATAATTGTTACCATCATTCATAAGTCCAGAGATATCGTGGGATAACACAAACGAAAATCCTCTACATTCGTTATTTCATAGATTTTAGCCGGTATCTTGCTACGTGGTCCAGAGAGAGAGAGAGAGAGAGAGAGAGAGAGAGAGAGAGAGAGAGAGAGAGAGAGAGAGAGAGAGAGAGAGTCGATGTTTAGAACATTATAATCTGTTTAAGAAACGGCAACAACAACAAAACATTAAAAATATCATAGTATGTTTACCAAGTTACCGAGAAATTTACCATATTATGTCGACATGGTTTGCAACTTTGTATCATTGATAAACACTGTAGATAAATCGCAACGAAGTGCACACATATCGTTACGACGAAACATATTCTTGTAGGTTACTTGGTGTAATTTTTATTTTAAGGTTTTAATCCAGCCCAAATTCCTGTTCTCTCTCAATCCACATTTCTGCGTAGTTTGTCCGTTTTGCATGGGGGGGGGGGACAGAAAGCAGAAAGGATTCTGGTGAAAATGTGTACCATATTAAATTCATTAAAAAACGAGAACTATTAATACTTTTATCGTTATTTTCATACGTCACTAATGATTAATGTGTGGAAATTGATCATTGATCTAAATCTAAAATCAACTGCAGACGGTCGCGAAAATGTTTATATATTCGTATTATTGCGCCATGGGCGGATCACAGTTTGATATACCAGTAGTATTAGTATATCAAATTGCTTTATACCAAAACTTTAAATGCCATGTTATATATAGAGAGAGAATTTTAAGTTCAGTAACGGAGGAACAAATGTACATGTAGTCGGTTTATTCATGTTTCAAATATTTATCTATAGTTAAGGGGAAAAAATCTAGAGGTAGTCCGTATTTTCATATTTTAGATATATATATTATATTGGTACTTTCTTTCCTTCTTTGATTTCAATGACGTCACTATTACAGGACTCAGGAAAACAATTTCTCACCCGTGCGACAGAGATATCTTGTTTCTTGCTGACCTTACTTTTAATATCTCAGTCCGGTCGTGTCACTGAGGTCGTCTCGGTCATCGTGTCCACACGCACTGGGAACTACTTTATCAAGGGACGCAACCAATGTTATCTTCTGCTTGGCTCGAAGTAGTTGCTCCCTTGTAATATTAATTATTTATTGTTAATTTCATTTAACATCAATCTATTAAATGTCATAATACCTCAATACTATTAAAGGTTTTGTGTTGCTATTTTCTGAGGCGTAAAAATTGCGTACTTCTGATGGACAATTCGCGACATTGTCGTCATTAACATATTCGTATTAATGTGCCATAAGAATGCAACATTTGTAGGTAGCCTTCGACCTCTTCGCGTAATACTTACAATATTTCACAATTTTTACTATTAAGTTGTTGTTGTATGTGGGTGTTTATGCGGTAAATATAGTGGATTCTACTGAAATGATTATTCTAATTTTCATAAAACATTACAAGACCAACTGACCTATAGATAAAATGTGAAGAAATAATCGTGAGTGATGAATACTGTATGTGTTGAATGTGCGAAACTATTTTGGAAAAAAGAAAAGTTCTTTTAACATTAAAGGAAAATATTGGGTAGAAAAATAATCTACCTTGGGGTTTACACCGACATGGAAATTCCATTATTTGACTCTCCACTCGGCAAGCCTCGTCACTGTGATGGGTGAGTTGCAAGAGTTGCTCCTCGATGTCCTCATTACGCGCAACACAATTACGTTTTTATTAAAGATCGACATGCAAGCGTGATACTAAAATAGTATGTTCTAATACGTGGATCCAAAGATAAACATATAAAGAGACAAAATTTGTAACTCGAGAAATCGTAGTTACACACATAATCCTTGATTTTTTAGTTGTATTCGCGTGTACAACGAAACCTTTCAGTAATCAAAGTGTCATAGTTGGCCATTTCAACGCGATATCACACGGTTTTATAGAGAATGTCAACATGTTATCATTTCCCTCTGTTCAGACGTTGTTGCTTTTGCAGCAGATAGCCAATATTTTCGAAACTCTGCACATTTATTAATACATTGTCACGCCAAAGTAAAGACGCCAGCAGATATTTATATAGGTATGTAATTACTTTTCAAAAGACAAACAAAAGTAACGTGCATTTTGAAAAGAGAATTCCCTATTGTATCAACTTTCGTGCTAAAAAATCCATTTTGGCCAAACATCCTTTCTACATAGTTACACACCGGGGCAATAAAAAAGAGGATTGCTGATTGGCCAACCCAGTTGGAACATTTCGAGGATATTACCCCAACTAGATTTCAACCAATCAGCTATTGTCTCGACATTATCTGCTTTATAGATAGACTGCAATGACATGCATTTTGTGAAACTTCGTGATAATTAGCTGAGACACTTAAAGTATTCATTTCGAGTGAAAGATGGCAACATGTTTGACATGGCAATGTATCAATAAAGCTTTAATCTTGAAAATACCGTGCGCTTGGCACAACAGTATTATTTCCTGACCAGATGCACCATCATTAGCATCCTCTGTCTCGTAATTTTACAGATTTTTAACTCATAAAGATGTGTGATATTTCGCTGACAGGAAACGTTTCTCTTCATCTAAATTACGCCTACATTACTGACAAGAGTTACTTTAAATGCAAGCACCATTAACAAATCGAAGACTAGGTGTGAAGATGCAATGTAATTTGCTCCAAATATTCACTCTTTTCAGTATGGGGGTGCTCTACAGATAGTAAGAACTTCTGAGAGAGTGACATGTGTAAGGTGAAGATGTTTGCATTTGCAACATGTACAGTGGAGAGAATGTTGGCATACCTCTGTGTTACTTTCATGTACTGCGGATGAAATTTCTTTGGATATTGTTCTTGTAGAAACTGTACACGATCTAAGCACACAGCTAGCCAAAATGGCTGCTCCCATGTGCTTGAAAACCAGCCTGAATTAGTCAAAAGCACACTATCTACAGCAATTATTAAAATAAGAAAAACTAATTTTACCAGACTAGAAAATACTAGCTTCTTAAAGTGCAATGAATGAGTTTCAAAATATATAAAAAGTAAAAAAAAAAAAAAAAAGTTATGGACCCATTTTTACAATTTACCTCGGAAGCCTAAGAACTGAAAGTGACTAAGCGGAGCTAGGAGATTTTTGACAGATGCACATCTGAACTAAGCCAATCAATATACTATATAACCCAAATGACACCCATCAATCACAAATCAAAATAAAGGGAATTAAAAGTTCTTCTAACACTGAGATACTCTACATCATGTTTTAAAATAGCCAGCATAATCAGTGAGGAAAACGAGGCATTTTTTTCATTCAAAATCGAACCCAAAATATGAAACAGTAGAGTGCCACCTATCAAGCTTACATCCGTTAAAAATGCAAAAGAAAGGAAGTAGTTTCTTTTACGACATATTCTAGAATGACAACAAGTAGGCAGATCTGGGAGAGGTTATTTATAATTGATGCACGCCAATTGTTAAGTGATGTTTACTTCGATGCATGTTAAGGGTAGGAAATGTTGTTCACAAAGTGCGAATCTGCATATTCTCTGTCCAGGGACGAGTACGTAGTAAAATTTTGCTCGGTCCAGCCAAATATTACCACGTCAGGATGAGAGGACGAGTGGGCTTCGCCAGTTCTGTTATTGATCATCATTTTCCATACTACTGGTCATCATTTTCCATATTATTGGTCATCATTTTCCACACTATAGGTCATCATTTTCTATACCAATGGTTATCATTTTCCATACTATTGGTTATCATATTCCGCATCGTTACCATTTTGACTGGCAGTTATCATTTTTTACACTATTGACCATCATTTTCCATTCTATTGGTTATCATTTTCCGCATCGTTGCCATTTTGACTGGCAGATATCATCTACATAAACCAGACTTGTACCCTGTTAATGTTTGTAAGGAAGAGAAACTAGCCTACATGAAATTTGGAGCAGTTATGGATACGTACAAAGCAGTACACATCCATTACATTGCTGCAGATAATACAATAAAACTCGCCTGTACTGAGCCAAACTCAGAGAACATGTATCAGTTGCATACATGGTATTGCCTTTTTGTCTAGTATCTTAAGAAAACATAACAATCCTGCAACAACGAAGTTAAAATGATGAGAGGATATCATTGACCTTACTTGCGTTTGAACAGTGAAATCGGATTGTGGATGTAAGATGTGGAAAACAGGTGAAAACGATGCTGCCACTGTCATACTTAGATTTCTGACAAACAAATAAACAAGTGGAAAACAAAACAATTATGTTTGGTTTGAAAGACGCGTTGTGTTCAGCATTCAGCCACGTGTAAATTCAACGATATCACGTTTTCAGAGAAATATATTTTAATGTTATTATCAGCAGATGAATTGTTTGAATTTAACGATGATGTCCCATTCTGGTGCCTTTTCAGTGGAACATATTCTTAAAGGAATTATGACTTCGATTTTCTTGAATGAACAATCACACATTAATCAGGCACAAACAGGTAAAATTTTAATTAACTATTTATCTGTCAATATGGTTTCTAACTTTGTTATTTTTATATTCCCATGGACTATAGAGGCTTTTCTAAATATGATATCATTTAAATACTGCACACTCCCTAGGAAACTGTTCAAAAGAGAGAAGGCAA